>JALIZH010023982.1:0-237668 GCA_030522465.1 Rhipicephalus appendiculatus | reverse complement strand
GATTGAACCTGCTGCATAATAATTTGTCTTCATTTAACTTCATTTCGCAGCGTACTGTCGCGTATGATCACATTTTCCGAAGGCACGACCCCCGTTCGACGAGTCGTTCGATGAGCCGCGTCCGGCGCGCCATGTCAAAAGTAGACTTTTTTCTATGCTCTAAATGGACATAACGAAAATTGAATTTGTACAATATTTTCTAGCCCGAGATTTCATTCTATTTAAGCCAAAATAGAGCATGGATGACTTCAGGATAAACAGATATTTAATTACAACCTAATTAGAATAAGTTACTATAACACACTTAAATGAACATATTATGACATTATTTTTGTTGCAATAGTATTTGAGTGACTTGAAATAACGTTGTATTATTTTGACCAATTTACAGAGAGTTCTTCATAGGTGGCGTCTGAAAGGGTTAACAGTGTATATCTACCGAGGAACGGCGACAATAGACATAATTTAAATGCGAGAGCGTTAGGACAGACCCACATCGGCACCGTTAAGCCGACGAGTGCAAATAATATATGTTATTGTCCCTGCAGGAATCGATCCCAAGCATTCTGCATGGCAATCAGGTATTCTACCACACAGCCACGCCAGTTCTCGGAACTCCTTTGGAAAAAGACCCTATGCAGGCGTAATATTGGTGAAACGTCAATTGTGGTTGCAGTGCTGCCCATCTAATTTTTTATAAACGTGACACATGTACTGGAATGATACAGGGCTCACGTCGGGTTAGCGTCAATTGTAGTTAAGCGCCACCCACTGAAATTGGTCTACGTAGCACTATCTAGGACTACCATCATCGCAACCACCAGCGCTACATTTCAGCTTACCGCTTCAGGTGTTGGTAATATCCATGTTGTTCTTGGCATCTTTACGCAGCTGTAAACAACTGGTTATATAAAACATATGTGACTGTACAACATACATGTCTGTGCGAATCACATTTGTACATATGTTTGGCGTAATTTCGTAACGTTTCGCTCAAGAAAAAATTGCACCACAGTCACCTTCCCGCCGCATGTTTCGCATGACATCAGTTCCCATGGCACGTGGGATCTTCCAAAATTTTTTGGAGATGAAAGGTAATTCCAATGTGCCATTGTTAATTTTTGTGACTATTTCTTCCGATAAAATATTATGGAATTCTGGATCTGTTTTGATAGTGGTTGCCTTAATATTCGATACTATTCGAAAAATATTCATACTGCAATCTTCTTCCATTCGTAGTGTACAAGCTTTGATACGTATTCGATTCAGCCTAAAATTCACTATTCGTACGCTCCTACTAAATACACCTTAGGAGAGGTTCGCATTCACGGCCAATAACATGTTGCTTAGTACGTTAGAGCATCCGTGCGCTGTGTGAATATCCGGACGTGCGGTCATCGTACATAGCACTGTGGTGTTTCGTCTTTAGCCTAATAGGGCTTTCCTCACGTTTAGGCACTATAGGCTCTGGGCTCACGCACCAGCACACCACAGGCAAATGAAAACGGAGCGCGCACGCACTTCCAGCTCCGGTGATTTACCACGCGCACACACGCTGAACAAACACGCATGGTATGCGCCATGAACGCCTCGTTGCCTTTACTTCGTCCCCTTTGTACAGCGACGACACCACCCTATGATCCAGCTATTTATTGATCGTCAGTCAATGTTGTCCCGTTGTCGTACATCTTAGTCCGGTGACGTCGAGATGGGCTTCGGGAACGTGGTGGCTTTAGCAACGGTGACGATATGTCTGAGCACCGAGATTGTCAACACGATTGTAGTGCTGTAAAGAAATCTCCGGCCTCACACGAAAATAATCGCCCATATTGCGTCGTCGACAGCCGCCGGGTTACACATCGGGATGTCTTTCCTCGTCCCTTCGCGTATGTCTTCCGGCTATTGCTGTTTGCTGCAGAGGCACTGGTGGCACTCAATTCGGGCCTATATGTCGGTGGTCGGTGCGCCCCGGTAACCTTATGTCCTCATCTACAACGACGAATTGCGGACGTGTTAGGCTTTGTTTGTTCGATGTCGTTGCTGCTACTTGCGGCAATGACAATGCTTGTGCAATGCTCTAACGGCAATGCTCCTGACAGACACCCAAGGAAAATGGCATAATGGGAATCTCGCATGCACTGAGCGCGGACCTCTCCACTAAAAGAAGGGTGTGCCCAGGAAGAACATCGCTTGCTGCAGGTAGCGTACCGTGCGGTCAAGCAGCAAGACTGGTTGATATGTCCCGGTCAGTCTCTCCTTTAGCACCAATGATTACCGCACTACAACCGGATGGCAGCCAATATCGCGTAGTACGGTGACTTGCCGCTTATCCAAAAGCTCTGGAGCCACTGCCGTATTCTCACTTGCTTCCAGTGAAAGGCTTTTTGTGACTGTGGTGCTTACGACAGGAATCCTTTCTGCATCTTTAAGAACAAGGTAGTGTTCGTTTTCTGAAGGTTCTTAAGCCGTTAGCTCCCCTGCTACCATACAAGACGCTTCTTTCTTGTGAATCAGTATATTTATCATTGTTGTGTACATGCGCTGGGAAATTCCTTTTATACGTTACCAGCCTTCGGCTTGTAAGAAAACTATGCGCTAACGCTAGAAACCAGACACGGAGATATCTTGCCCTTAGGATTCTGAACTTCATCGTCCTCAGTCGCAGTCCTAGGCTGCGCACGTTTATTCTTTTTCTTCGTCCTCCCACCCCAAAGAGTTGCAGGCTATCTCGAGCTTGTCGATCATCTGTGCTGGTCTCCGCACAATGTTGCCGTCTTGCGTTTTGACTCGACAGGCCCATACTACACTGTTTTGACCCGGCAAAACATCTGCCACACGACCACGGGGCCAGATGCACCTTGAAACGCAGGGCTGCTCGACAAGAACGATGTTGTTCACTTCTATGTCCTTGCTAGTACGCGATTGATAGCGATGAAGTAATCGCAACTCTTGAAGGAACCTTCTTCCCATCGTATCCACAGCTGGTCAAGCAGTTGTTGACGATACGTCATGTTCTTAGTAAGGTCGTTCGTTGTTGCTTGTGAGCATCGAGTTTCATCATTCGGGCTTTGTGGCCCTGAAGGAGCAGTCAGGGAGCGTCCGACCAAACAATGGGTTAGGCTAGATGAAGATTTTTCTGCAGCTCTTCTCGATCACTTCGTTTGGTAAGTCCTGTCCTTTCGTTGAAGTCTGCCAGGAAGTCGAAGCTGCTTACGCTGATTGATGAAAGGGTTACGATCTCTTAAGATGGAGTGTTCAGGAGCAGCCTCTTTGTGCGATAGCTAGTGCATGTCCTGAAAGAAAGCCTGTCGTAGTAGACGACTAATCCCAAGCTTTACGAAGTTCATAATCTTTTTTCGCTGATGTTTCTACGTTGGCTGCTGACATTCGTCGACTTCGGTTCACCAATCGTACGAGGAAAGCTGTAGCACACACAAGCTCTGCAGATCGCTAAAATTCGTGATATCAGTGAGCGTTTTCGTTTGGCGTTGTGCCTGATAATGAAAGCTTGGCGGTTCGTACGTTTGCTCTAAGTCCTGCCCACATTCGGGAATCTCTTCTCATTTTCTCGGCCATGCAGATATCGGCTGGTCCAAACATCTCAGGACCTTGCTCCTATCCCCTCTGACGAGACAGGTATTAAGAGATGGTAGACCTGGAGCGTGCGATAATACGTCAAGCGCGCTCAGATTTCCAGTCAGTGATTTTTCTCGTATTACTTTCCTGTGGGGCATACACTAGACATCTCGACCTTTAGAAACATATTTGGGCACTAACTCCACGTGTCCGAGCAAAGGATGTCGTCTTATGACCGCGTCGTATCGGTGGACCTGGCTTTCGTTTAGCAAAAGCATTTTACATTGCTTGAGTAGTCGAGTGAGAGGTGACTCATGGTTATCTTCATTCCACGGTGGTGCAACGGTACACCTTCTATTTGATTTTCTGATTGTCTCGCATAGTAAGTCGAGAGTCTTGAATTAGGTAGATTCGCTTTGGTCCGTGATACTTTTTGTTTCGGGTTTCCAAAAGGACTCTGATCTCTGTGATGTCACTTCGTCGCGAACGGATATCCAAAAAAGGGCTACGCAAAGGGACTTCCACAATCTTCAGCTTTTCAGCACTCGAGGGTGCCGCTCTTCCAAAGACGTTGAATGTGATTCTTGTCCCCCGAATGATCTTGAGTCTTAGCTTAATTGCGAGGTCTTCCTTGATAAATGATCGTTGACTGCCACCGTCCACGATACCTTTCATTGACAGTTATCGTCGTGACCGGCCCAAGCACGGAAGGTTTGAAGGTATACTCATTTGTCCGTCTTAGATAGAATGCAGGATAGGTCATTATGCCGGAGAACAGCGTTGGCTGACACAAATGCTATCATACTGTCATAGGTTGTATTCGCCTGCCTCTTGTAATTCGGGTCACACATGCTTGAGGTGTGTCTGCCATGGCAAAGCGAACAAGTGAGCTTCACATGACAGGACCTTGCTTGATGACCTCGGTATGTACTCCTGAAGCAACGATTGTCCTTGATGAGCTGCTGCTTCTTCGCATCGACAGAAATCTTTGAGTCACAGGTACGGGTGCCATGCTCATTTGATTTGCAGCAGAAGCTTTCACGTTTTGCCAGAATAGTGCTATGCAACACAGCAGCGGTACTGCGGTCTCGTTACTTTTCAATGTTCACCTTCTGCTCTCCTGGCGTCGGTAACGACTGCTCTCGGCTTTTAATTTCACCGTAGTGAAATGGAGCAGGCCATTCAGCTCGCCTTCCGAAGACACAAGTTCCTGTTCCGACACATCACCCACAGGCTCTGCAATTAGAGGGTTTCTCAGTGTCTTTTTCCGCTTTTCGCGAACGAGCGCCAAGACAATGTCGCCCGGCAAGTCGTTTCGCAGGTTGTCGACAAGCATTGCAGAAAAACGGAGTGTCGGTACGCTTAAAATCTTTCAGACAAAGAATGTGCAGCTGCGCGGCATCGTACCACTTCCGAAGGCCTTTAACATCGTTTCCCGACATGACGTAAGGAAGGTTTGTTAGGGCTGACAGGTGGTACTGTTCGATCATCCTCCGATCCCCGAACCCTCCCTTTAAGGATTTCGACGGCGTGCGTATAGCATGATTCTGAGGTTGGCAACCCCGCGATAGATGCTGCCGCTTGTCCCGTAAGGTAATTACGCAAGTAGTAAAACTTTGTTGTCAGGGACAATGTCTTATTGTGATGAACCGTTTGCTCAAACTGCTCCCAAAATCCTGTCCCATTGTGAATGTCTCCACTAAAGGTGGTAAGGCTGAGCTTAGGCAGCCGTAATCCGGAATAAGTTGTTGCGGTAAGTCCTAGCGGAACAGCAGTTCGTTGAGCATTAGTCTGAGCCACTATGGAGGTCTGAGCAGATTCTAATACTTGCGGTGCGCTTCCGACTCGTCCTAAAGCGGCGATCTGTAAGCGTAATGCAGCCAGCATGACTATGGTCTGATTGTCATGCTCAGCTGCAGCACTATACGTATTCTGCTTCAAGCTCGTCAACGGTAATAGCATTGATACTTGAAAGTTCCAGGTTACTCAAACTGAGGCGGTTGAGAATACACATGAGCGTGGAGATGACGGCATTTGGGTCGTTGATCAACGTTCGGGCCTCCTGCAGCAGCTTGGTCTTTTGGGAGCGTCGAGCTGTCCGGCCTGGCCTTCAGACGATCCGTGATTGAAGCTTTTCGGCTGTGAGTAGGCAGGCGTCCGGCTCCTCCAGTTACGATCCGCGAAACGCTCGTCGATCTGTCGATCCTCGGCCACCTGCGACGCGACGTGGACGAGTACAGTAGCCCTTGAGTCATGCGTAGATACAGGTACATTACGCACAGGGTCGTCGGCACCATAAATGTAAGAAAACTATGCGCTAACGCTAGAAATCAGACACGGAGCCATCTTGCTCTTAGGATTCTGAATTTCATCATCCTCTCTCGCAGTCCTAAGGCCACGCACGTTCATTCTTTTGTCTTCACGGCTACCCTATGCACCCTTTTGAGGCATGAGAAACAAGGGTTGCCAGTCTGAGGTAGAGCTGTGCGCCGCCACGCCGCACCGCCGCCGCTGCCGCCGCTGCCGCCGCCTGTTTTTGCTCACGCCGCTCGCGCCGCCGCCGAAGTCCCGAGAGTGACCGCGCTGCCACCGCGGCCGCGCAAAAATTGCGGCGTGCCGCCGTTGGTCTTTTACTTTAACACGAATGGGGGGATCTCGCCATAAAACACATCACTTCACGGAGGGGGGAGGGGGGCTCTCCTCGATATATCCATGTAATAGACTCTACAATTCAGCCGCCACTGATTGGTGGGAGCTCGGCCAGCAGCGCGCCCTCTCTCTCTCCGATTCTTCTTATTCAGCGTCAGTATGACGTCACAAAGTTTTCAGAAGTCTTCACTAAACTGGAGCAACGGAATGCGCTTCAACCTTAAAAGGAAAAATAGGAGATAGAGCGCCTAAAATCTATAAGCCAACCTTCCTCTGAAGCCACTACCTTTTCGGGCTCGTGTCACAATTCCCATCACGATCTTGCTTGTTTTTATTTTTCTTGCTGACCACATGGGTGACGAACGAAAATCCCCAGCATGCTCCTGTTTCATTTTTATGGCTGGGTATTAATTCTCGATGGGTCTCCCTAGTGGATGGTCCATTTTGGCCGCAGCTGATTGGCTTGAGTTATGCGACTCCCCTGTTTCCGGTTCTTCTTCCGCAACGTAATTTTGATGTCACGAAGCTTTCACATTTCTCGACACCAACGAACGCAGCGCGTAGACATCCGCTGTTGGGCGTATATCTCGGATGCCATGCACAAATTCTGATCGCGTAAGCCATGGAATTAGGTTTAATGCGGTCACCCATAATGAAGCACCAGTGAAGGTCGGTTCGCTTTCCCTGCATCGTTCTCAAACATATGGGACACGTCCATATGCAACTTCAGACTTGACAAGTTCCTGTTTCTGTAAATGTTGTCCACTTTCTTACGCTGGCAATTTGCTGGCGTGTTCGGTGCATCGACGTGGTTAAGAGCAAGCATCACGGCCCTCCGCTTTTTCGAGTAACTGAACATGCTCTGCGGAAATAGAGCCTAGACATCTCCTTGAGAGGGACACATCGAGTATTGCTGCCCGGAAGTTGTATCTTTCTTTCCTTCCAGATGACTCAATAGTATGGTCTGATCTCAACGCTGCGGCGTCCACGATCCTCAAAGGCGACGACCCAACTCTCTGGATAGCATACTGGTGGAGTCTTGGACCTACCACATATAAGTAAGATATATCGATGGGTTAATGCCCTTTTTTCCTGACATTTTAGTCGAGTAAGTCGATATATAAATATAGAAGTAAAGGCAATGAAAAACTTATCGTAACCAATAGCGGAGTTCGTTGATATGTATTCATGATAAAACGACGTGAGGTGAAAACACATACACAAGACTGAAGTCAACAGACTGAGTTGTTATCTCTCGCGTAGACCATCGCGTGCAACTGACTGACAGGCATCACCTCTTGCCTGGGAATGCCACATAACGCGCATTCACAGGTCCCTAGAGCACTTTTAGGGGCCCTAACTGTCCGTATAGTGTTATGTATGCTGGCATTGCTTGGCGTAACCCCGCGGAAACCACGTATAGCATAGCCATCTGTACCAAGCGGAGCGCGCGTTAGCGCCAACAAGAACTCTTCTTCCCCTTGTTCTTCCAGCGCCTTGATGATGATATTAAGTGCGGAGTAGTTCAGGGGCCCGGGCTGACATATGCTGTTGTAGCGAGGGACAGAGACGAGAGACGTCGTCGTGAAGGCGGCCAACGTGGCCGTGCCGCTGCCTCGCCACTTTATTGAGCGAAGCCAAACGGAGCGGCGGCAACTGCCGGCGTCCAGTTCCGCCAGGCGCGTGAACCCGTTCTAACTGTCTCGCGGCTCGAGCTCTCCATGAGCTGCACGAGAGGCGCGGCGCGGTGGCTAGTCAAAATGATGATGATGATAGCGCGGCCACGTTGGCCGCACGGCCACGTTGGCCGCCTTCAGCGGCACGGCCACGTTGGCCGCCTTCACGACGACGTCTCTCGTCTCTGTCCCTCGCTACAGTGGTGACCCGGGACAACGCGCCTTACGACGAGCGGCCACTGCCATGTTTCGACGTCCCTACCCGCAAGTGCCACCGTTCAACCCGGTCTACCCCCCGAGTATGGTTTAAGCAGCTGGATGCCATTCTCATGGTGGATGGCGTCACCGCACAACCGGAGATGCACGCCGTCCTGCTACACGCCCTCCCGGTTGAGCTCCGCCATCTCGCGGCCGCGTCGACATCCAGCCAACAGCCATACGACGACCTGTGCACTGCGGTGCTGGCCTTCTACGGAGAAATCTACCGCCCGCTTCCGATGAGCCGCGAGTTCCGGGTTTCCGCTCCGTCGACTCGAGCTCTACAAGCCAGCCCGCAGCTCTTCCTTTACTACGACTTTTCTTCCCCGGCTACGACTCCTTCTACCTCGGGTCCGGACACAGGAGCACCCATTCCTGCGCCCGACCACGACGACCAGGTAGAAGACGCCCCTGCGTGGACCGACCTTCCCGAGGACCTCCCCGAGGGTCCCCGAAGGTACGAGGGTCCGCCACGCATGCCGGCCACTCGCCCGTCTTCCCCAACCTCGACGGCCCGTGACACCTCTGAGACGTCAGACTCCACGGCGGCAACCTCGCTGCACGCGCTGGAGTCTGCCACAGACACGGACATCGTCACGCCCGCTATTAGCCCCCCAGTCGCGGAGGCATCGTCATCGACGATGTCCAACCAACCCGACTCTTCATCGGACTCGTCGCTCTGCGCATTTTGCCACCTGCGACCAGCATTGTCCTCGAAGTCTACCGCAGCAGAGGTTCGGGCCCATCACGAGCTACGGCCGACCGTGCATAATGCTGCGACGATGAAGGAAAATCCCGAGGACCGCCCGCCTGGCTCGACGCAGGGAGAGCAGACCACCTCCGCCCCACCGGATACGCAGGCAGACAACCCGCCTGCCGCTCCGCACACGCGCTCTCCTGTACCTACTGACCAACGTTGCTCTGCGACTACAGCTAACGCACCTTCCCTTCCTTTCGGGTCCAGTGCGTTTCCCGTCATCCCTAACGTGCGCCCTTCCAATCAACCGGGCCTCCAGGTGAATGACAGGACCGAAACAGAGGCCACGTGCTCCACAATTTCAATGCCATCTACGGCCCGTGACAACTGTGACGCCACAGGCCCACCGCTGGATGTCGCGTCGCACGACATCTGCTCTGACTCGAACACCTTGTCGAGCGATAGGCGCACGCCGACGCATCACACGTCGTCAAAGGCCGGACAAAGCCATCTGTCGGTGCCCTCCAAGTCGGCTCGTCATCACGTTAAGCCATGTCGCATCACGTCTGTACACAGCGCACGACTTGCGACTCTTCTGCGCTCGACACGGCAGACCGTGCAGCAGCCGCAGCTGCTAATGTGCTGCCGCAAACGACGTTACCGGTACCATCGCCACACCGCCTGCGTCGCCCGCCCACCTCGGCGACGGTCACACCGACGTACGGCTAAACCCGCTGGCCTAGACGTGCTACGTTTACGCTGCACCCGGTTTTTCAGACACCTTCGCCCGAGTGTGCCCAAGAACCGCCAGCATCACAACAGATTGTGTGTGCGAACTTAGTTGTGCTGCACTGCGCAATTTTTCAGCCCACTCCCGATTTACACGTTATCGTTTTTGCTTACTCCTTCCAAAAGTGAACCTTCGTCGCCGCCCTCGCCCGCTGCGCAACACTCAGAGCCGCCCACCAGAGACTTACTGGTTCCTGAATGATGGTCCGTGCACGTTGACGACTACGACTGTCCATGGACCCTCTTGGCTCGTTTCATGAACACTGTATATACGCTCTCATCGTTTTTCATTACGGGTTCATTTCTGCGGGGGGAGTAATATGTAGCGCTATCATCATCATCATTTTGACTAGCCACCGCGCCGCGCCTCTCGTGCAGCTCATGCTGAGCTCGAGCCGCGAGACAGTTAAGAACGGGTTCACGCGCCTGGCGGAACTGGACGCCGGCAGTTGCCGCCGCTCCGTTTGGCTTCGCTCAATAAAGTGGCGAGGCAGCGGCACGGCCACGTTGGCCGCCTTCACGACGACGTCTCTCGTCTCTGTCCCTCGCTACACTGTCGTCGCTTGGCGCAACACAGGAAAAATCACCTATAAAATTAGAAAAAAAACTAGCGAAAGCAATCAAGAAATAAAAATGGAGAGCAAGAAAGGTAAAAATAGGAAGAAAAAGAGAAAGACTAAGAAAGAGAAAGAAATAACTAAAGAGACAGGAAGAAATCAATAGAAATAGAGAAAAAAAAAGACAGAAAAGACGAAAACAGAGAAAACTAAGGATAGAGAGGAAGAAAGGAAGATAAAATTGAAGAGAAACAGAGAAGGCTGCCCAGCTCCGCCATTCCTTCAGGTTTGGCACCACTAGTGCGAGGCCGAGTTAACTTTTTTTTGTCCAACTTCGTTTCCACCGCTGTATGATTCTTCAGTTGGTGGTATTTGCGGTGTGTTGACAACCTTTTTGTTCGTGTATGCACGCCCTTTCCTTTCAAGGCCCCCAAAACAGCCTCTGAAAATACAAAATTAAGCGTATTATTTGCTCTTGGCGTTTCTTGCTTTTTCGGCGCTCTTCGTGAAGCTAGAACAGCGATTCACTTGACATGATTACGGCACGTACTCCTGATTGGTCCATATAAGAGAAACATCACTTGTGAACTGTCTCCTACACTGCTTTGCTATGCATTCACCCACCCGTTCTGCCCTCACCTCACATCAGGGCTGGGCAAAGATACTTTGACATTGTATCGCGATATGATACAAGATACTCAGGCAAAAAGTATTGAAAATACGAGTACAAGATACTACCGCGAGAATTGTATCCGATACGATACTTCCCAATTGTATCTCAAGATACTGCGATATATTCGCAAATTGGTTGTTATGGAACCCAATAATGTAGTAGCGAGCACCTATGCAGAAAAATATCTTGCTTGAAAATGTCTTAAACGTGGCCAATTTCATTTTAATGAATTGTTTGTTCGTATCTCAAAAAATTGGTCCTTCTTGGTTATAGTAAATTAGTTTAATTCCGAAGAACTTCTTAGGGTTTGTTTTAGCTGCTTAATAGGAAAGCTCTGTAAACACTTCGCTGACAGCGGTTCTTGCTTTTTATTTCTGTAATTGAGGGGAGTCGCTGCTGAGCTTGCCGACCAGCTAGTGGGTTGCCATCTAACCACACAAGCTTCAATAAGAAGCCTTCACACGATGGCGCTAATACCGGTGTGCAGTTTTACGTTGTCCATAAAAGACCGCTCATGCAATACCGAATCACCGGTGTACAGAAGCAACAACGCTTGTAGCGAAATTTTGTGACGCATTGCGTATATAGGCCTACATAGAGCACATAAAGCAACTAGTACCTTTCATACTCTTATCTGCTGGCGTAAACCGTTCGTTATCTATATACTATCTTGCGCAATCAATTTTGCTTCAGCGAGAGAACATGTGCACCCAGAAACGCCTCAGACCCATTGTATTATCACGTGATGGTGACTATGAAGAAAGCGGCAGTCAATCCGGTAGAGATGAAACCCTATTGGGCTAACTTGTTCCCAGAAAACTAAGTGACTCAAAGTACGAGCAAAGCGCGCTGTACTCTGATAGCGGCAATAAATGTCGTTGGTATTCGGTAATCTAATCATCGGCCAGAAACCGTCTTGTTTTATACATTAGGGATCACACCTTCCAGCGTTATCACTGGTGCTCGTGTAAGCTCACGAATTAACAAGAGTACGCGCGTACTGCACGTAATCTGAGTAATAATTGTTGAGCTTTTACGTCTCAAAACCACGATATGATTATGAGGGACGCAGAAGTGGAGAGCTCCGGAAAGTTTAACCATGTGGTGTTTTTTAACCTGCATTCCAATCTAAGTACACGCGCCTCTAACCTTTCGCCTCCATCGACATACGACCGCCGCAGCAGGATTTACGCGTAATCTTCGCAGAACAATCTGATACAGTCTCGAAGTTTACGGAACATTGCGGGGTGGCTTGCGTCGAGAGGTGATAAGTTTTTTGTGGTTTTGAACCAATCACAACCAAAATGAAAAAAAATAAGAGCGCGTGGGAGTATAGTTGCACAAATCGTCGCAGGACAACGCCGCTATTCACACGAGTGCCGCCTATAGCTACAATTACATGGCAATTAGTAACAGCAAAAAAAAATAGGGAGGCCTAAAAAAAGGAAAACAATTATAACTAAGATAGAAAAGCCGTTCCATTTCAAGCATTCGTAGTGAATAAGTTCAGATACACGATACAGGTGGCACTCCTATTAGTTATGACAGCTAAGCATGAAGTATCGTGAACTTACTTGTTAAAGGTAAGACAATAAAAAATCAGTGCCTATGGAAAATTGCCTGAAATGGCTGGTTGTGATGTTAATAAAAAAAGGACCATTTGATATAACAATGTTTCTTCAATATCCCTTTTAAGATCTTTAGGATGACCCCTAATTATTCCCATTGTTATAATGCAAACTCAATTTGGCCATTTCAACAAGCAGTG
Source organism: Rhipicephalus appendiculatus (assembly GCA_030522465.1). NCBI lineage: Eukaryota > Metazoa > Arthropoda > Arachnida > Ixodida > Ixodidae > Rhipicephalus > Rhipicephalus appendiculatus. The sequence continues at coordinate 225,025 of JALIZH010023982.1, read as the reverse complement.
AGCAGAATGTTTGGTGCTGTATACTCAATGCACGCCCACATAATGACAAAGTTGTTTCCCAAATCGACTTGGCAGAAGAGTAAGCTCAACTGAATATAAATGTGTAAACAGTAGCAGAAACAAAGCAGACAGTTAAAAGTACCGATGAAACAGAGAGCTTATTTCGGCTTTATATAGAAAAGACATAGTGCATACACCATACCGGGAAAAAACAGTCCGGAGCCCTATATAATGTATGCGATGCAAGAGAAGGACAAATGAGAAAGAACTTGTGCTAACAGTCATATTATACTTTCAAGAGCTCTGGGAATAGAAATAGCAGGAAGAAAGCGACATGGTACGCCAAGATGTCGTCTAATAGATAAACGCTTGTTCTGAAGAGCGGCATCAGGAATTTGTGCGGTCATTGGAACACGAATTTTGAAAGCGACGCTTGCAAGTGTCTAAAGGCAAGTGTCATGGCTCTGACAAAACTAAAAAGGGAAAAAAATCCAGAAAAGATAAGGCACGTGGGCAAGCACGCGAACGTAGTTTCTGCCGAGGCTGCAGGAGCTCCGTCATGTTGCTCTGCTCCACCAAAAAGGACGCGCAAACCCCATCGCCTTCCCTCACTGGTGTAGTCGGACGGAAAGATAAAATGATTTCACTGCCCTTAGTTTTATTCAGGTGGCTTAGTGGCACCAGTACCAGCCTGAGAAGCGGAGTTCTGTAAGCGATTAATGTTTCGCACGGTAGCGTTGCGATCGCAGTATATTCTATATTAAGATACACGATACATTATCGAATGTAACGGAAATACTGATACAGATACTCGTCTTGCAAGACGTATCGCGATAGAGCTACAAGATACCCAAAAAGTATCTAAGATGCATGCATCTTCGATACTGCCCAGTTCTGCCTCACATGATTATTGCGCGACATGAACTAATTTCACTGAATTTTGTGAGTTTGCGAGTATTGCATATTTTGTATATTCCACGTATTGTATCTAAAAAATGCTTTTAAATGCGCAGCATTTCTTAGCGAACCTCTGCGACTTTGAGCGTATCTATCTATCTATCTATCTATCTATCTATCTATCTATCTATCTATCTATCTATCTATCTATCTATCTATCTATCTATCTATCTATCTATCTATCTATCTATCTATCTATCTATCTATCTATCTATCTATCTATCTATCTATCTAGCCGCATACGACTTTGTGCTCTCCTGGACGTATCGTTAATGATAATTATACCGAAATTGGTATGACATAACATGACTGTATTGCAAACATGAATGACTGGTCATATCATGAAAACTATGACTAACTTGTCATGAAAAGTATGAATTTACACGCCATGGCCATAGTGCTCCTCAGGCCGTTTTCTTAACTTGATATCATAGGCGTATCTACCGGGGGGGGGGCAAGGGGGGCTCTAGCCCCCCCCACTGAGAAAAGTTAGGGGGGCGGAGCGCCCCCACTTTAGACAGTGGTCTCTTTCGGCTGCACACTGGGAAACCATCAACTTTGCTGTGGAGAAGTTTTACTTCTACACAGCAATCACTATTTATATAATGAAATTTGTCTTTCGCTTCTGCTGTGGAGATTGTCTGCCGCGTATCATGACCACGCACTGTAAATTCTGTGCCGTGCGGGGCGCCTATGTCACGCTTGCGCGCTGCAGCCTGGCAGAAAGGGCTATCTCTGAGTAGGGGCTCTATAACGTTAGAGCATTCTGTCTTGAATTGATTCTACTCTGCCTGGCCGGATATTTACATAATCTTCGACGAAAATGCGGGCAGGAATCAGTGTAATTTTTGAGGACTAACGAAACGCTCTTCTGGTTTGAGGAAATGAATTTTCTTCGATCGGAAAGGATTAGCATTACCGCTGCTCTATATCCGATTTGCTATCGGTCGGTGAGTGTGCAAAAGTGTTGAGTGTTTTAATTGGCCACATTGGTGGAGCTAAGAAAAATGTTTCCGCTTTAGTTTCCGATTAAACTGTTCGCAAGTGCTTATCATATGGTAGCTTGCAGTGATAGCGCCGGCTTGGAACGGGGCGAGGAATAAGGCATGGACTTGAGTACATCGGGAAGCCCAACCTTCATGCTTCTCCCGCAACTTGATCTAGCGGACCAGGGAAACGGTCAAGGTCTACGGTTTTCTGCACGACGGAGAATGAATTGACAGCCGGGCTAGTTGGTCTTGAGTCATCTAGAATTGACTTGTACAGGGCAAAATACAACTCGGGCGGCGAAGAAGCACACACGCGCAGCTCTTTTTCGTTCTCTTCCTCTCTCTCTCTCAGTTTACAGACTTCAATACGCGCTCAGACAGCTCATCATCACTATAATACAACTGAAAATATTTATTATACTCACATGAAGCCGTCTCGCCAGCTGAGCTGCTATAAGTAACCATTGCCAATCTGATCGGCAGGCAGCCTTCTTGAATTACATTCTGAATGAGATATTGCACGGCTACTCCAAGTTCTTAGGTATTGTTCTGCATAGTAGTGGGCTGTTCAGTGTGCACATGTTATGTTATTTTAAGATCGCCACGTATCACAGATTTGTGACGTCGCGTAGCGAGCACGCAATTTTATTACACACCGAAATTTTATGCGATAGCAATTATATGGACACTCTTGGCTGATTTTTGGCGTCGCCGTCATGCCCCGGATATTTATATGTATGTATGTATATAAAAATGCACAAAGAAAAATAAATCAGAAGAAAAATTATTCTAAGGCATCCACACGATCGGGCATTCGAACGAGCGACCCCTCGCTCCGCGGCGCGCTGCGTTACACCACTCAGCCAGGCACCATTTTTTTTGTTTTTCTTGGTTGAATCAGCCACACGCCATGCATGCGCTGGCATTATAACGGCAAGATATTTATAGACAACCTTTACCGCTGGCGGTATGCAGATCTCGGAGGACCTTGAGCGTGTTTTCTATCACGCAACGCTTCTGCATTTTCTTTAAATTTGAAAACTGCCCTTGAGACGCAAACGAAAAAGGGTCCCATCATGACGATAGTGGGCGAAGCACTGGGGATCGTTCTTACCGTAAATCATCCGCGACATTGCCCACTCGCGCATGTAAATGAGTGACAACGTGTGTGTAGCAGCTTGTCGGTGTTGCCGCTTAGCCGCTGCTTCGCGAGCTCTTGCCCCTGCGGTAGCTTGTTCTCCATGTCAGCACTGCCTTTCGCGGGCAAAAGCGCGTTCACTTTCGTTTTTTCATCTATGGCAGAAAGTGAATGAGTGGTCTGGATAGCGCTTATTCTTCATCGTCATCAGCCACGGCACAAATAAAGTGCGCATAATGCGTTACAGATGTGTAGCGGGTACCCCGCTTATCAGCAGAATGACGAATAATGGCATAGTCCGCCGCGGTGGTATAGCGGTTAGGGTGCTCGGCTGCTGACCCGAAGGTCGCGGGTTCGATCCCGGCCGCGGCGGTCGCATTTCGATGAAGGCGAAATGGTTGAGGCCCGTGTACTGTGCGATGTCAGTGCACGTTAAAGAACACCAGATGGTCAAAATTTCCGGAGCCCTCCACTACGGCGTCTCTCATAATCATATCGTGGTTTTGGGACGTAAAACACCAGATATTATTATTATTATTATTGAATAATGGCATAGGGGGTGCTTCTCTACTTCATGAAAGTTACGGAGGGCGTATAGTGGGTACCTTGCATACCTTGCATTTGCTGTGCCGTGACGGACACACGGACAGACAAGCCTAGACCCTAAGGTGCTTCGTCCCTAAAAACACCGCGCACACCTTGCGTCAGAGGCCACTGCGTGGCAGGATATCTAAAGGCCTGACCACACGTGCGCGTTGCAGCGTGTCAGCGCGTGTCTTTCTGACGCGGCGTCGCGCCCTCTCCTCATTGGAGAGAAAGGGCGCGCAGCTTCGCGTAGCCGGGAGCCCTCTCTCCATAGAGAGAGGGGCGCGACGCCGCGTCAAAAATCCACGCGCTGACACTCTGCAACGCGCACGTGTGGTCAGGCCTTTAGAGCGTCGGGTTCTGCGTTGTCGGCACTTGTAGCGCGATGCTCAAACACAAAGGCGTCACAACTGTGATAGTTGTTAGTTCACGCTTGTCCTGTGTATACGTGCGCGTCCTTTTCGAGCGTCCTTCTTTGCGTTTCTGCGAGAAGCTGCAACTATCGAGCTGCTCGTCGATCTTCGTGTGACATTCCAATTTCCTGCTCTCGAATTCATTGCTTCGCCCTTGCGGCGAAACTCTTTTTTTTTTTAAATTGGCGATGAACCGATGGTCAAAAATATGTCGCGTTGAAAATAATGCATTCTCTTTTTTTTATGTAGTCGTGCATGAGGGGTCATTACGCGATGGATCATATTGGGATCATTTGATGCACCGCGTTACGAGTAGGTGTTGTGTGCATGACCGAAAAAACTGCGACCAATCATAAACAGCTTACGACTAATGCGCCTGGAAACAACGCGGGGTAGTTTAACGTTATACTATATATATATATATATATATATATATATATATATATATATATATATATATATATATATATATATATATATATATATATATAAGTATAAAAATAGATGCGCCTTCACATAACAACTGTTTATTCTGCCGACGTTTCGACGGGAACCCCGTCTTTTTCATGCCTTTTCATGCCTTGAAAAAGACGGGGTTCCCGTCGAAACGTCGGCAGAATAAACAGTTGTTATGTGAAGGCGCATCTATTTTTATACTTATAACCTTGCGGCAACCGAAGTTATTCTTCAGCATATAAGCCTTATGTGTATATATATATATATATATATATATATATATATGGCCAACGGAGTGAGGAAGGCTCGGCCCCCCCCACTCGCGAACGAGTTGGTACGCCACTGCTTGATATATCCAAAAATTGGTACGATGAGACATTTCTGCATGACCAACATAAATGACAGGTGGTAATATGAAAATCATGACCTGAATGTCATGTACTATCGCGCTCAGTATGAGCTACACCACGCGAGCGCGTGGCCCAGCGCACTGCAGGCTTGAACAATGGCGCCGATCATGGCATATTTTCGAGTTATTGGGAGAGAGTTTGGCTGTTCCTGTGAGCGCGCATCACACCCAAATGCTTGATTTTATCTTCGACTATGTTTATTTCAAGGAACGTTCTGCCATTTATTTAGCTTTACTGAAGTAAAATTTGAAGTTTGTGTATCAAGCCACGGGGCAGTTATCATTTTCGAAGCTGATATGACGACATGATGAAAAGAGGGCGAGTGCGAAAGCAAAGAAAGGCGATGCGCACTCAAATGAACAGTTAAACACTCCCCCGATAACTAGAAAATATGTCACGATCGGCGACACTGTACAACGTAGCAATGCGCTTGGCCACGCGCTCGCGCGGTGTAGCTCATACTGAGCGCGATAGTATAACATGATTTACATGCCACGCTCATGGTGCGCCGACGGCCGTTTCGCTAGCTTGATATACACCAAATTTGGCATTGCGTGACATGACTGTATGAAGAACATAAATGCCAAGTGATCATATGGAAATCATGACATGTCATGCGAAACATCACTTGCACGCTACGTTCATGATGCTCCCGTGGCCGCTTCCCTAGCTTGATATACACCAAATTTCGTATTCAGCGAGGTGATTGTATGACGAACATAAATGACAAGTGGTAATACAAAAATAATGACATGTCAGTGCAACATGACTTGCATGTCACGCTTATGACACTGTCGTGTCCATTTCGCTAGCTTGATATACACCACATTTTTAAGGCAAAATGTTTAATGTCTCATGCTCACGTCCGTCCGTCCGCCCGCCCGTCCAGCCGTGCCTTGGCACGGTGCCAGGTGGGCGCCGGGGCGCGCAAACGGATGCCGGTCGCGTTGGACTCTACAGCGCTCGCGCTTCGCTTGCGTAGCGTGGCTGTGCCCGGCGTCTCTAATCATGCAAGGAGGGAGACGCGCGCATCGTCTTCCATTCTGGCCGACCCCGTCTCAGTGGACACCGGCGTTCGAGGAACACACTTTGAAATTGACAAAGTGTCCGTCAATTTAAACGTTGGAACGCGGATGGCGTCTGGACGATGCGCAAAGCGCGAATACGAACGCATGCGAAACGGAGGCAGATTGGTCTCGCGTCTCGCTGTGATTCGGGGTAAAAAATTAAGCGAACATAAGTGGCAGGTGGTGACATGAAAATGTTGGCATGCATGTCATCTACAATGCAATTTACATACCACGCTCATGGTGCGCTTGTGGCCAGTTCGCTAGCTAGATATACACCAAAATTTGTATTGCGACGTGACTGTATGATGATAACAAATGACAGGTCCTAACATGTAAATAATGACATGCATATTATGTACAGCATGATTTGCTTCTTGCTGGCTGCTTCGCATTACATCGATTCCCCCCGTGCGTGGGATCTGCCGGTTTTTTCATGTAGGGTCAAGCTATTTGGAGATCTTTATTAGGGAGAAGTAGTGAATTTCTTTCGCTTCATCCGTATGGGATAACCTAAACCACTAGGCGCCTATATAGTGCCACGCCTGTTGTTTTGACGTATTCGGATTTCTGCCGCAAGCATTGTTTGCAAAGCTCGGCGCAGGCTGCACTGCAATGTTTAAGATGATTCCTTTAAAATTGCACATATGGCGTGAGTGCTCTAGAGCAGCGCTGAGCGATCCTTTCAGGCGGAGGGTCATTTTTTATGAAGCCGACTTAGCGGGAGCCGGACTGAATACAGGGGGAGGAGGGTGTTGGCAAAGAGGAAAAAATTGTCGTATTGTCAGTAATGTACAAAGTTACAATTGAATCACGTTTATTCCCACCCGCATGCCACAAGATTGCAATTTAGAAACCATGCATTACAAGTACAAACCACATTGGAGGTAAAATTGCAAAAACGGCCTTCATATAGGATTCGAAAAGGGGAAGGGTGGTGTTCTGACGTCGTTCCGGGGGCCACCGGTTGCTGACCCGTGATCTAGAGTTTATGCGCTCACCAGCGATAACACTGCAATATTCGATAGCAACTGTTTAGGAGCCAGTGCGCTAATCAGTTTCATCGACGACTGATGCTCTGTTCGCTGCTATCGGCTATATAGCGTGTATTGCTCTAGTTGGAGTCTTCGTTTCCCGGGCACAAGTTTGTTCAAATAAAGAGGCTCGGCTTGATAATGCCGACTGCTGCCTTCGTCAACGACACGACCACGTGACAATAGTTAACATCCAACTTTGTGTGCTTTATTCATTGCGTTCGCCATCATTTTTTATTCAGAGTGTTAGTTTGTGAGCGCAGTAATACTGAATGTAACAGAATAAATTTTTGTCATCAATTAATATCTGTAATGTATCGTCAAAAGAGCTATCACAGAGCTCCAAAGTGGGCAATGTTCTTGAAAGTTCCCGCAGTCCACCAAAACAGAGGTCTGCGCTGAGTCTCGTTACATAGAATGAACACAAATACACGTTCTTTTTCTGCGGCTCCGTCACAGGTCGCAGTATTTATATAATGCGACTTGGACATGCAGAGAATGTTTTGTGTGGCATTAACGTCTGAGCTTTCGCCGTGTTCCGCTATATGGTGCGAGAGTTGCATGACACTGCTGCAACAGCGTTGGAATATGCAGGAATAGCTTAGATACATCAGACAAGGTGTGAGGCAAAGCATATTGGCTTGACGTTATATCTGGCTTGAAAAAAAAACAGTTATTTATTTTGTTTTGTTACATACTGCCGGCCTTCTATGAAGGCCTTAGGCAGGAGTGGGGCATAAATACACAATGCAGAACACAACACAAGCTAAAAGAAAAAAAGTACATGAAGTAATATTATAGTGAAGCAATGACATTGCTAAAATATGCAAAACAACAAAATGAAACAATTTCTATGGCAGTCAGGTATCACATAGCACAAAGTACACACAAGTACTGATCTTGTACTCACATAGCATATAAAAAAGGAGAGAAAAAAATTCACCATTTGTTTGAACACTGCAAAGTGAAAACGATAGCAAGCTAATGCATGACGTTGCACGACGCTTCAAGTGTAGTGGCGCTTACGGAGCTACATTTCTTATCGCCTGCAGAAAGGAATCAATGTTGAGACGTTCTACCGCATCAGCAGATAAGGCGTTCCACTCGATGATTGTCCGAGGAAAGAAAGAGTACATAAAAGTGTTTGTTGTGCACTTCATCTCGGCCACCTTTTTGTGTGAAGAGACCGAGTAAAGCGGCTACTGGCAGGTGCTATGAATTCGGTTGGATGAACGCGTAACTTTTTGTGATAGAACAAATAAAAAAGCTTCAGCCTGTCGTGATAGCGCCTTGTTTCAAGGTTCTCTAGTTCTGCTTTCTGTAGGAAGTGCGAGGGGGATGTTTTCCAACTATAACTGTTATAAATTAACCTAACAGATTTTCTTTGGACGCTTTCCAGTTTCACTTTATTAGAGGCTGTCCAGGGATCCGAGGCCGCCGCTGCATATTCCAATATGGGCCTAATAAACGTCCTGTAGGCTAATAATTTTATTTCCGTTGTTGAGTGACCCAGCGTGCGCCGAAGGTATCCCAATTGTCTGTAGGCTTTTTTAGCAGTAAACGTTACGTGTTCATTCCAGCGCAAATCGGAAGTTATCATTACTCCTAAATACTTATAGCTGTGTACTAAGCTTAGAGGTTGGTTATTGATGAAATAGGTGAATTCGAGTGGTTGCTTCTTGCGGGTTATAGTCATTGCTACCGTTTTTTTTACTATTAACTGTTATCTGCCATGTACAACACCAGTTCGCAATTGCACTTAATGCTTGATTTAGTAGGACCTGATCATTACGGCTAGATACTTCCTGGTATATCACGCAGTCGTCTGCGAACAGCCGAATTTGGACGCCTATGTTCTGAGAAATGTCATTAATGAATACCAGGAAAAATAAAGGACCGAGAACGGGGCCCTGCGGAACACCAGATGCCACCGGAGCTGAAGGAGAAGCTGTGCAATCAATGACTACACATTGCCGCTTTGACGAGAGGTACGCAGCAATCCAGGCCAGAAGGCGATCATTTTTGAGAATGGGCTTCAGTTTTAGTATAAGCTTGGAATGGGATACTCGGTCAAAAGCTTTTTAGAAGTCTAAGAATAATATATATACCTGATTATGTCTGTCTAACGCTAAAGCAAGGTCATGTATTGTTAAGACTAGTTGAGTTACTGTAGACATCCCTCTACGGAATCCGTGTTGCCGATCGTCAATCAAATTATTGCTCTCAACAAAGGAAGATATGTGCTTGAATATAATATGTTCAAGCATCTTTACTGAAGTGCATAAAATCGATATAGGCCTGTATGAAGAAGGTGATGAATAGTCGTCTGATTTGGGTATGGGGACAATTTTAGCAAATCTCCAGTCATCTTGTAGTTCCGCACGAGCCAGTGATTTGCGATATAACAGAGTTAAATACTTGACGCACCATTCAGCATAACGCACAAGGAACGCATTTAGTATTTCATCAACACCAGGAGATTTTTTGGTATCTAAAGTAAGAAGCAACGTCAGGACCTCCTCCTCGATAACGGATATGTCATCAATGGGCGGCACTTCTTCGAGAAGCGAAACTTTCGGAGCACTGGCATTATCCTGAGTGAACACAGAACAGAAATATGTGTTAAGTATTTGAGCTATTTCAAGTTTGTCGTCGAGTACTGCGTCACCGACGGATAGACGTGGAACCGACTTTTTTACGGTGACAAGTATCACCAGAACTTATCAGGGGATGAAAAAAGAAAGTTTTTTTAGTCTCACGTTCTGGAAGTGCTCTTTTGCTTTTTTGATGCCGTTTCCTTGCGTAGCGCGCAGCTCGGTAATCTTTTCTGCGTTAGTGCTGGTTGGATGACGTTTGTGTCTGGTTCTCGCCTTTTTTAAGTTTACGCCCCATGCGAACAAGGTCCTTCGTCAACGAGGGGTTGCGGCTGCGCACAATCTCTCGTTTTTTTTTTGGTACGAACTGCGCAATGCATCGAAAAACCAGGTCCTTAAGAAGCGCCACATTTGTTCAACGGAGCCATCAGTTGATTCGTACAGAGCGCTGAAATCGGAGAACGAACTGTCAAGCAAATCCAGTACATCGACGTCACTAGCATGTGTAAACAACGGGATTATATTTTCTTTCATTTGGAGTTTGCAAGAAAACTGCATTTCTAAAGTTAAGGATACAATCTTGGATTCCTCTTAAAAGCTCATTGGAAACAAGAAAAAGGTCCAAAATAGACTCTGCAGTTTCTTGAATGCGTGTGGGTAATTTGACCAATTGGGTTAAATTGTGCAAGATGACGAGGTCAACGAATCGTTGAGACGAGTCAGTAAGGGCTTCTTGGAAATCGTCTGACCAGTGAAGCGCTGGTAAGCGAGCAACAGGTTGCAGGGATGAATCGTGTTCAAACACAAGAACTCGTTGAGGTTTTCAGCAAAGGAACTATCCGAGCTCAGAGGCCGATATATTCCTACAACAATCAGGTTGCATTCTTCAAGGAATGGCTTAAGCACAACACTCTCAATTCCTGGTACATTAGGTAATCTGGACGCTCGCAATGATTCTTTGAGGAAAATAGCGACTCCGCCTTCCCTACCATCACGATCATTGCGGTAGATTCTAAAGCCATTTGATATTAACTCGTGGTCACTGATGTCATGATGCAGCCAGGTTTCGGTTACAACTATGATGTGCGGATTATGTGCTGTAATAATACTTTCTAAGTCAGCTAATTTTTTGAGGATGCTACGGGCATTTATATTTAGGCAACGGACCGTTTGCCTGCAACCTCTACTTGTTCACCGATGGCGCCTGAGCCTACTCGTTCTTTGAACGTCAGAAGCTGAGGAAGTCTTATCTGTAACAGGTACCCTTTTGTTATTGCTGCTATCCCATCGAAACCGGGTGCCATCGATGTTTATCTTGTCATATATGATTTTAACTTTCTTTCCCTGGCTTCTTTCTTTCGCAGCACTATCCCACAACTGCTTACGCAGTAATCTAGTGGCAGTAGAAAAATCTTCACTGATGGAAACGTTCTGGCCTTTAAGTTTGTGGCAATTTCTTAAAACAATTATTTTTTCACGGTAGTCAATGAACTTTAGGGCAACCGGTCACGATTTGTTTGCTTGTCTACGTTCTATTCTATGGATTCGCTCAACAGGCGTTACTTCGACACACAGTGTCGTCGCAAATAAGTCATCGACCACATTCGCGAAAAGAGACTGTGGCGTTTCACCCGCTTCCTCTGCAAGGCCAAATACAAGAAGATTATTGCGACGGCTTCTGTCTTCTAGGTCGATAAGTTTCATTTCCAAATTACGAATACTTTTTTCGAGTCCCGTGATTTTGGTGCCAAATTCTTTAAGCTTTGATGTAGACGCCTCAATCTTTTGCAATTTAGATTCAATTATGTCCAGCCTATTTTGCATCAGCTTTAGGCCCTCCAGAAGTTGCTGAAGCAGATCATTAGTGTTGGGTCCCGGTATTTGATTCAACGTCCCCACAAAGCATGAGCAGAGAGAAAAGAACGCCCTTTGCATACGAACAAAATACACAAACACTGTAGGGGCACGCCAGCTGGAGCAGGCAGCGGTCACTAGACCTTATAGATGCGTGTTTGTTACTAACCTGCATAAAAAGCAGAAAAGGGTTCATGGTGATGTTGACGGGCGGCCAGCTGACGTGCCCACTGAAATAATCCCAGCAGAGGCGTCTTCTGCTGGGATGTCGCAGGGGGCGGTGGTATCCAGTCAGATGGCTCAAGCTTGTGTTCGAGTGCTTGTGCGCACTCTCCGAAGCGATGTGCAGGAAAGACGGAACACACGGAATCACAGCCTGCGCCGATCGTCCCCGCCGTTCCAAAAAAGAAAGTCTGCATAAAAAGCAGAAAAGGGTTCATGGTGATCTTGACGGGCGGCCAGCTGACGTGCCCACTCACAGTTATGAATTTCTTTCTGGGTGATGTCCCCTTAACTGAAACCAAATACACACAACGAGTAAGTGTCGAGAAGCTTATTCGCGCCTTTATTAGGAAACTGGAACGAATCGCGAAAGTAGGTCAAAATGCCTTCTTGCACCTCCTGCTTGTCCTGCCGCTCCCCCCTAGCAGTCAATGTCATAATAGAGTACAGTTGGTCGTGCGCGAGTAGATCGGCGGCATGCTTGCGCTGCATCAGGTGGAGTCATTGTCGGCACATTAGCTGCCGGCATTGCAGCTTCTGGCACAGGCGATCGGGGCACCGGAGCTGGCGTCGTTGGAAACTTAAAGGGAGGGTTGAGGGTGCCTGGTGGGGCATACATCCATGATTTGCGCACGTGGTCACGATGACGCCTGTGTGTCGAACCGTCCGCAGTCTGCACTTCGTACATGACGTGCCCTAAGCGCTTTAGCAGATGCGCAGCTAGCCACTTTGAAACACGAGAGAAGTTCCGCACGTACACAGGACCACCACGCTGGAACCTTGACTGTGGCTGTCTTGTACACCTTGCGTCGTCAACGTAGAGCTACATGCTTGACCCTTCAGACCGGTAGCTCCTTCCCAGCATGAGCTCTGCGGACGTTTTTCCGGTTTATGTGGCGTGGACTGCGGCTTGAATAAAAAACAAGACACTTTACACGTCACTGTGCCTTGGCTCTGTTTTAGAAGCTCACGCTTGACGAACCTTGTGCTCGGCCCTTCCATATTTGGCGGGATGGTATGGCGCTCTATACGGGTAGCGGACACCTTTTCGCGTCAAGGATTGCATTTCTTGGCTTGAAAACGCCGTCCCATTATCAGAAACGACCAACTATACGAAGTACCTGTACGAAGTAAACATCATTCGCAGTTTATCGATCACTACTGGTGAGTGAAGTGATAGAAATATTTTAATCTCAGCCCAATTTGGTAGCGCGTCCATGACAACAAGAAAGAATACATGTTAAACCGGCCCTGTAAAATCGAAACGAATTCTGCTCCATGACTTCACCTAGAAGTGAAAACAGGGCTGTTAGGTTCGGTTTGCCTGTTTGTTTGGTCTGGTTTACAACGAAAAGCACAATCTTCGATCTGGCGGTCAATCTTCGGACACCACACAAATGGTCTTGCCAGAGCTTTTATGGCCGTAATGCCAGGATGGTTTGCATGCAGAATGCAGAGAATATTTGTTCTCAGTTCGCCTGGCTGTGTCACCCTGTTACCACACAGGAAGGAGCCGCGGCGAAGTGGCAACTCTTTGAGCCTCACCTGATAGGCGGCATACTCTGAAGGAACACCTTGTTCTGGCCAGCCGGCTATGACCCATTTCTCCACACAGGACAGACAAGGATCATCGTGCAGAGTGACTGATGCGACGTCTTGTGCGCTCACAGACGGGTATTCAACTGCTTCCTGCATAAGAACGTCACCTGGCAGCTCGATGTCTGGCCTGTCTCCGGGTGTTGGCAGCGTGCTCAGCGAGTCAGCGTTTTCAGGATATTGCGTCTTTCTATACTCCAACTTGTATTCATAAGCAGATAACATCATACCCCAGCGCAAAATGTACGGTGACAGAACTACCGGGATCTGCTTATCTCGGTGAAAGATGCCTAAGGGTGGCTTATGATCGGTAAAAATACCGAATTGCCGCCTGTGCAGGTGCTGGTGATGTTGACGAACGCCATAGACAATGGCGAGGGCTTCGCGGTCAATCTGAGCGTACTTACGCTCCGCCTTAGTAAGTGTTCTTGACGCGTAAGCAATAAGTTGCTATAGCCATTCAGCATCACTGTGAGCTAACATAGCTCATACGTCCACCGTAAACGCGTCGCAAGACAGAATTAATGGTGCATCGGGATTCAAGTGTACTTAAAGTGACTCTGACCTCTGCAAGTTCTTTAGTCTTTCGAAAGATCTTTGCTGCTCTTCACCCCCCTTTCCGCGAACTGTCACTGTCCTGTAGGTAGGTGTAGTAAGAAGACGTTATTAGTAACTGAAAAACGAAACTGAAGAAGAGGAAGGAGTGCGCGCGAGAAAGGCCAACGTGAAGCGCGTGAGCTTTAGAACGTCGATGGGCAGAGCGTGCGTGGTCAGCGAAGGAGAAGCATCACGTTCGATCCGAAGAGCAGGTGGACCGAGCTGGGCCATCAGACCAGCCGGGACGAGCCCGGCGTTTCCTGCGGCAAACGGGTGCTCCAGAGCAGGCCCTGCGGCGCGCTCCTGCGGTGGGCGTGCGAGCGCGCCAGGCCAAGTTGCTGATCATGTGCCAGATGACGTCCGAGACCCAACCAGCTACCGATTGCTGAGGGCGTGGTCCTGGTGCCACGTTTCTTCCGGTATGGCACAACCCATTGCTGCGTGGACTCGGTGCTACTCCGGGTGTATCGAGGTCCGGTTCTGCCTCTTCGACGGCTCATCGCGCCTCTGCTGCTGCGAGCGTGTGGCAGCTACGCAGTCGTCGGTACCGTGAGTGACGTCTACGGATAATAGACTCCGTATTAGGACGCGCGGATAGTCGCGTAGGCGTACATGACTCTAAGGACTGATGCTTAGAGGAAGAGTAATTGTGTGTGCCAGTGTTCAGAAAGTGTATGTGTGCGAATTTGTCTTTGAGTATTGTATATAAATGTTTTCTTGTCCCTGACCCTGCCTGTGTCTGAGGACCCACGAACCCACCACATTTGGCGAGCCTGCCAGGATAGCCTATTAAAATCTAAAGCCGTTACTCAGATACAGCCTTTGTCATGGATAAGGACAAATTTATTGCACTTGGCCGACAGCAACGGGTTGGAGGATGCGGAGCTGAGAGAATGGGTCGAGAAAGAGTGCGCCCTAGCTTGCGATGAACGTGAGAAAGAACGTGAGGTAGAGAAAGAAAGCGCTGAGCGGCAACAGAAGCTATTAGAGCAGCAGCAGAAAGTGCAGGAACAGGAGCTCAAGATCCTAAAGCTGTAGCTTCGACTTCAGGAGAGTGCGAGCCGGCCACAGCCTACTGAGGCTGATGTGCAAGGAGGATCGGGAATGAACACTAGAGGTATGACGGAGGTCTGCAGTCCTCATAAGCTAATACCGCCCTTCAATGAAACGCGGGACGACCTCGACGCGTACCTGCAGCGATTTGAACGGGTCGCAACGTGTCAAGGGTGGCCGCGTGAAAAGTGGGCTCTTTCGATTAGCCTATGTATGACCGGAGAGGCACTAACAGTCATGGGCCGGTTAGACCCAACAGCTGCGCTGAATTATGATCAGCTGAGAGCAGCGCTTCTTCAGAGGTTCCGCTATACTGCCTGCGGAAGGCTACCGCGAAAAATTCCGTAAAGCGAAGCCCGAAGAAAACGAGACGGGTCTGCAGTACGCTGCAAGACTCTCCGGCTACTTTGACCGTTGGCTGGAGATGGGCAAAACGGAGACAAGCTTTGATAGCTTGAGAGAACTGATGATGAGTGAGCAATTCATGAAGCATTGTTCTACGGCACTCAGGTTCTTTATGAAGGAAAGAAATTGCAAGAATGATTTCGCTATGTGAGACTGCCGATAACTTTATGGAAGCGCAGGCGCTCACAAACCTGGGCAACGAACGGATTCCCAAGGAACCGGGACCGCCCGTGTCGAAGTCGGAGTTTGCGAGGAAGGCAGAGAAGCCCACAATTCGCTGTTTTCTATGTGATAAGACGGGACATCGCGCAGCTGAATGCTGGTTGCGCACAAAAGCATGTTCCCCCGCACATAGTTACAGTAGTATCAAGTATTCTGCTGGTAAAGCGGACAAAAATGAAGTATCGTGCCAGGTTTCAGCCGATTCAAAACCAGGAAGGAACGAAGACCTCGTTGTTTTGAGAGATGGAGAGCGAATCCCTATCGTCAGTTCGGCAGTGAGCCAATGTGAAAGCACGAACATGCCCGTTGGGAAGGGATTGTTAGAAGACTGCCCAGTAACTGTACTGCGCGATTCTGGATGCGACACTGTTATAGTTCGGCAGGCACTAGTGCCAAAAGAAAAGATGACGGGGACGTATCGGCCGGTAGTTCTCCTTGATCGCACGGTGCGTCACCTACCCGAAGCGATGGTCTTACTCGATACGCCATTTTTCAGAGGAGAAGTCCGTGCACAGTGCATGAAAGATCCGCTTTATGATGTTGTCCTTGGAAACATCGAAGGATCTGTGCCACTTGGCGCATCGACAATCAAAAGTGACGCCTGAAAACCGAAGCAGAGGAGGCCCAGCGATCCAAGACGTAAAGGTATCGGGAATAAGGCACTCAGTACACCCACTGTTGGTTGTGGTAGACTACACCAGCCCGCCGTAAGCAATCTCTCAAACCAACCACGTTTGCAGGGTGCCGAATCCCATTACAACAACGTATCTTCAGGAAGAAGCGATAGCCGAACTGGATGCGCGAAGTGATGGCAATCTAAGGGATGTGCGTCTGAAGCTCCGCGGCGATCGACTTCGCCATGTAAGAATTAAGCGCCGCATTTCAGCGGTGTTCCTATCCCGCAAGATGAGACTTGGTATCCTTTGGACACGCCGCCCAGGGCAACGCCACGTCGACGAGCCAGGCGACACGCCTACTTCGAGCGACACAACACCAGCCGCCTCATTCGATCTCGGCCAGATATCATGCTCCACAGTGGTAGCACAGACACGCTCATGGAACAGTGCAATAGTCGCCATCGCCGCCCCAGCCGTCACCTTTCCAGAACAGTGCGCGACGATACGCGACAAAAATCTACGAGAGAGGCATCGGGACGTTCGCCGAAAGTGACTACATGGAACACGGTGCGTCGTCAGCACTGCGCCAAAGATGTGGGAGGAAACAGTAAGAAAAAAAGTGTAAGTTTAAGGGCTCGTTTACTTTGTTCAACACAATATTAATGAGAACTAACAGACAATGATGCCAAGGAAAGTATAGCAGTGTGAGTCCGCATGGATTGAACTAGATAATTTGTTTTTGTCCATTGATTAAAAAAAATTTGGTTGTGGGCTATATATACCGCTCGCCATCATCATGTTCATTTGAATTCATGATTTATCTCGATCGCATTTTTAACACATTAGCTACAGAAAACATGTTCTCATAGCGCGTGATATCAATATCAATTTGTTAGATATTGACAGCAGGCTGTTGGTATAGACTACTCTGATTGCTTTAGTGGATTTGGTTACGAGCAACTAATAACATCGCCAACAAGGTGTACTCTTTACGGAACAGAAACGCTTCTAGACCATGCATTAACTAACATCACTCCTACACCTAACTCAGGGTTCATTAATGCCGATATTAGTGATCGTTATCCTATATTCGTCATATTTAACTCGTCGAATAGCTTGAACAGTACACGATACTTAGCCAAACTATTCGATAATAACAGCTTTAGAGTAGATGTGAGTAATATTGATTGGTCTCAAATTCATCAGGTGCAAGATCCTGAATATGCACTCTAAAAATTCTGTGATTTTTTAGATGCGAAGCATCTTATGCACGGGGCTCTGTCCGTCCCGCGTCCCCCCGTCCCGCGTCCGGCCACTGTCATGAAGTAGGGAAGCACCCATTATGTGAATGTAGTAATATGAAGGCCGTCAACCCTAACACAGTCATCAGAGTCATGGCCGAGAGCACAGAGAGGCTGCTTAGCAATGGGTAGGCAGGTGGTGTCTGTCGCCCAGGTTGACCCCATTCCTTGAGTCATGGCCGAGAGCACAGAGAGGCTGCTTAGCAATGGCTAGGCAGGTGGTGTCTGTCGCCCAGGTTGACCCCATTCCTTAATCTTGCTTGCATGTGTTTGGAGGGGGGCCTAGTCCGTCCCTCCTTCCCGCGTCCCACACCACCACACCGCATGCGCGTCCCCGCCCCCCTCTCTCTCCTAAGCTCGCCCCCTTTCTCTCCTCTAGGAATCGTCTACTCTACGGAGCGGCCCCCCGCGTCCCACAGCGCATGCGCGTGCTCTCCTACGCTCACCCCCCTTCCTCTACTCTAGGAATCATCTACTCTACGGAGCGGTGCATGCGCGTCCTCTCCCCCTCTAGGAATACTCTACTCTACGGAGCGGCTCCGGCGTCCCACAGCGCATGCGCGTCCTCTCCCCCTCTCTCCTCTTGGAATCATCTACTCTACGGAGCGGCTCATGCGTCCCACAGCGCATGCACGTCCCCCTCTCTCTCCTCTCCTATGCCCCCCCCCCCCGTCCTTTCCTCTAGGAATCCTCTACGGAGCGGCGCGAACGACAGGTGGTGTGACAGCTGCATACTCCGCTGGGGGGCGCCACGGTAGTTCCGCGGTATGAAAATGACGGAGCGCGCGCTTCATTCTCTCTCCTGCGCAGCGCCGCGATGAGCGCCCGGTTCACTGCCGTGAAATGAGAGCGCCGACGTTCCTCCCGCTCAAGCTAATTATCTCCCCGCTGCTTCGCATCCACACATGGTTCCCTTTAGCGGGAGATGGGGAATTTTTTTTTCGGGAAACCGTGTCTTGGAATAAAATTATTATCAAATGAAAACGGCGTTACAATTCACCTCGATGTCCTAGGAAAACCAAGGGTCTTCTTAAAAGCATGCGTACAAATGAAAACTTATATAAAAAACAAAGAAGCGATCTTTCAATCAGGTTTTGGCGTCAAAATACAAAGAGTGCCAAAACGTCTTAAATTCTTTGCTCAAGAAAGCTAACAAAAATTATTATGAAAAGGAATTTGTAAGTCGCCAGAACAATTATAAAAAAGTGGGAGTTGCTCAATACGTTCCTAAACAGAACCACGTGTCCCACTTCAATCTCAAAAATTATTTATAATGATTGTACGCACGATGACGCGCTTGAAATCGCTAATGCTTTCAGTTACTTCTTTTTTTTTAAATTTACAATCAGGATCACAAGGGCGCTGAATGTAGCATGAGTCGAGTACATTTTTCGTTTTTTTTCTTTTTCGCGTAACATCAGATGAAATTTCCACCGCGATTAAGAACCTTAAAGATACCTCTCCTGGATTAGATTAGATTCATGCACGCCACTTTAAAATGGTAGGTCATTTATCTCTCCAACATTAGCCAGCATAATTACCAGCATCTTTAGAACTGGAATTTTTCCACGCAGCCTTAAGGACGCGAAAGTCATACCCATTTTTAAAAATGGGAGAGGTCAATTATTTCTAATTACCGACCTATTTCAATGTTACCATCTGTCAGCAAAATAATTGAGAAACTATTTGTTAGTCGCCTGAATAGCTACCTAAAAAAAATAATCTCTTGAACGACTGTCCATTCGGTTTCCGTTCTGGTAGTTTCACCGACTTGGCGTTAATCTCATTAACAGACTACATTAAGAGTTGCATAGACAAAGGACTTATTGCTGGTTCAGTATTCTTAGATTTTTCCAAAGCTTTTGATACAATTAATCACGGTACGTTACTAAAAATTATAACCGGGCCAGCGTTAATCTTTCCGAATAATTACTTGTGTGACAGAAAGCTAACAGTTTATTTATCTGGCAAGTTTTCAGACACTAAAACAATTAATGAAGGGGTGCTACAGGGCTCAATTTTGGGACCATTGTTATTCATTCTCTATATTAATGACCTTCCTTTACACGCTTCACCCTCACAATGCATTTTATACGCTCATGACACTACTGTCTCAGACTCGGATGTGTCTTTAACATCGTTAACTAATAAATTAAACAGTGCATTAGCTAACATCGCTACTTGGTGCCGCAATAATCACTTGATTTTAAATCCAAGGAAAACTAAATTCATGGTTTTCAGTTCTCCTCAAAGACGACTGCAATTTTCACCTCAGAGAACCACCGACTCCCACTTCATTTCGACTAGCGACTGTGTTTCATTTCTCGGTGTATATCTCGATGAACAACTAAAATTTCACGTTCACATTTCTCAAGTTAGGAAAAGAACTTCTTTCGGCATAAGAGCATTAATAAAAGCCAGACGTTGTCTGTCTACTCCTGCTCTCCTTTCACTTTACCACGCATTCATTCATAGTCATATCAATTACGGTATTGTTGCTTCCGGCAACACGTGTCAGTGTCATTTCTCATCCATTCAACATATACAAAACCAAGCTCTGCGCATTATTTCTAACTTTAGTCGCGATAATATTAACATCGTACGCACGGAGAATAAAGCGCTCACAACTAATGATTTATTTGCATTTAACATAAATACCTTGCTTTTCAGGTTAATTCATAAAAGTCTCACCTACGAGTTTAAACCCTACTCGTTCTGCACAAAAAAAAATAACTTCTTGCTGCCTAAAGCTTGTACTAATTACGGTAAAATGAAAGCATCATTCTGTGCTAACAAAATATGGAATTCTCTTCCTCAGCCCGTCAAAACATCGTCATCTTTTGATTCACTAAAAAACACTCAACGCTCATTTCCTCAACAAATATGCCATTAATTCATAGCGTGTACTGTGTTTTTATTGTTTCCCCCTTTCCTGTATAATTAGATGAATATTACGTGAAATATAACTGTTACTGTTGATGGTGTCTTTCTCTGCGTGTTTTCACTGTTAGTATGAGTATATATATTATATACATTTATTATCAATATTTATAAAATTCTTTATCCTCTCTATGCTCTTCATGCATAATATTCTTTATGCTTAAAAACATTGATGTCTCCGTGTATTTTTTTTTCTTTATAACTGTTGTACCTTTGTTTTTCGGGTGACTTAGATATTTCTTCTTTTAATTTTTGTGCTTATTTTGCAATTTTTATGTAATAATTATGTAAAGAGGATCCCGGTACGGTTTTTTTACCTTGGGACCCTCTTTTGTATATCCTTAACAATGTAACTATACTATGCCAAAATTAAAGATTTCATTTGATTCATTGCTTCAACCTCTTCAATATCTATCATTGCCTGGATCTTGCCACATGGTAAGCAAATTAAACAAGGAAATAAACAAAGACGTTTCGCAATTCTTTCGAAAATTCCTGCAAAGCCGGGCACCACCTCTTTCAAGCGTATAAAGTCTTTGCTCAATAATGAAGGCATTAACAGTCATTTTAAAAATGCGGGCCGCCAATATTTATCTCCTTACGACGAAGGGCGGCGGACCAAGTTTAGTGGGGGGATGTGGTGTATTGGTAATTTTTTTTTCTTTTTTTTTTCGCCAGATTATAAAAAAAAAACATGAAGGTCATGTGGCACGTGGTGGATGATGCACGAACTAAACACTGACGTCCGTGAAAGCTGGAACATAATTCAGAAACCTCGTGGTAGTTCACACAATAAGGTTAGCAGGAGTCGTAACGCGGTAGTACTGAGTGCGGTTCAGATTCCGGCACATAGGGAGTGAAGTGAAAAACATGGTGCGGTCATCAGAAATATTTCCTTGACGAACTCCGGGTTGAGATCAGATGCTACCTTGTCGAGAGACCTGGTGTAGATTTGGCCAGTCCAGGTTCTTCAGGTAAGAGTGGGCAGGCCCAGGCCTTTACCCCGACCGCTCACTCTCCCGCTGGACGCCGACAAAAGCGGTGATATCTTACGCCCGAGCACAACAATCATGACGTGCCAGGAATTTTTCCCAATAGCCATGGTGATATGGACCAGCTTTTTTGAGGTCACCAGATCAGCGTAAATGTCCTCGCTGATCATTTGAACTGCTCTGGAAGCGGGTAAAAATGGCGGAGCATTTCGCACCATTCTCTGTGCCCGCAAACCGCGCCTAGGCACCTTCTCTCGAAAAATAATTCGATACATCCAAAAATAATTCAACACAATCAAAACAGTCACAGTTTCCCCGGAATGGTGAAGCAATGAATGCGATACCAAGAAATTGTAATGTTATAAGTTAGGCGGGGCGCTAAATCTTTAGGTTGGGATCGTACGCAACTCTACAAAACGCTGGTGTAAGAATATATGGCCGCTCCAGGGACACTTTTCGCACAGTTCTCTTCGCGTTCGTTGAGGGTGCAGCACCTAGAAGGGTATTCGAGCCACCCGCTGATGGCTGCCGAGATCGCGAGATAACGCGCGCGCCAGCGACGACCACGCTCGTAAAATCAAAGTTAGCAGTGGTTGCTCGAGGGATCCCCCCCTTCCCCCGCTAGTCTTTAACGTTCGTTAAAGACGAGCGGTTCGTTTCCGCTCTGCTTGAGCATTCTACACCGGTCTAACAAGCGGGGGCATCTCATCGCATGTGCTTCAGAGGGACGGAGATGGGCCGGCTCGTTTGATCTCCGCTTCAGCCGCGTTGATCGACCCCACTCGCGCGCTATTACCCGCGGGTAGAACGTACGATGCGCTGGAGAATCTTATCCATTTGGCCTTTTTACATGACATGACGGTGACGGCAACAGCAAAAGCCTTTCGAGACTGTCCATATAATTCTTATCACAATAAAACGCGCATATATATCATTAAAGAACTTTCAGCTGCCTAACATGAATATATTTTGTACCATTCTTTACCAAAGTTCGCCAAAGCAGCATAGGGGATTTAGCGTTTTACTCCACCTCGTCGTCATTCACGGTTGAAGATGCTTCTAAAAATATTTTGCAGTAAAACCGATTGCTGATCATTTCTTTCCAAGGGAGATTCTTACCTTACGGGCTTGTTGGTTCATCGTAAACTGCCTTGTAGCATAGCGCGGAAATAAACCAGGACAAAGTACAGCCTTTTTGTACACCCTGTACTTCTTTCCAGTCATCAGGCAATATATCAACTTGTAAATGAATTTAAAACGTTCAACCAACCATCCAATGTTCGATCTTACCTTAGAATCGCACAGCTTCAAGTTAACGTTGCATTATCTTTGCCACCTGTTCCACAGTGAGCGGCATCTTCGCACGACCTTGTTCCTGCTATGTTCGAAATTCGATCGATATGGTAGGTGATGCGCCGAATTCTTGCCGCCTAAAATCACAGGCACTCCTTTACGATGTCATCCACAGTGTCACAGTGCGTGTATATGAAAAGTTGAATGCCTAATCTACGAAGCATTTTAATTTGAGTGCCACTTTTTCGGTTTGATCGATACATATGTCAGCCTTTTAAGAAAGTGCAACTATGTCCTGTGTATAAGTCATATACAAATCTGAAGATGTTTGATGTTTGACGAACCATACTATCGCTTGTTCCTTTCAGGGAGAACAGGACGTTCGGCAACATAAGCACGTCATCTCAGTTATATTTCTTACTAAGTACGTTTGTACAACGGGAATCAGTGTTCGATATCGACATTGTCAGTCCCACAGAACGTACCAGGATATTCTACTTGAGGAAGAAGAACCGTCATTGTGGTCGCCTCGGTAAGAGCGGACCCCTCGTCTACCATCGCGGAAAATGTCAAGCGTCGGCTGCCGCGAAGCTCTATTATATCATGTCATTACCCAGAACCTCCACCGAATATCACATGGGATGAGAGTATAAAAGAAGAATTATATTTACAAATTATACAGTGAGAGATTGAAGCAGCTACAGACTAGATGCCGGAGCAGTAACAACACCAGCGTTATCACATTTGTCGTCTTCATCGTCTGTATGGCGAATTCTTCTTCTTGGGGGCATGTAACAATATGAAACAGGCGGTATTTCCGTGACCATAAGAAACATGGAATGTCTCCGGCAAAACAAAATAAAATAGGAAACGCTAGGAATCTGTGTAGAAAACCCCACTGCTATTACTGATGCTACAGGATCAACAATTGTACTCGTAGTAAAGGTACAGTTGGGCTAGTTGGTTTTGGTATATTTTTAAAGAGCGCAAAAGACGAAACACGCAGAAAAAAACTTGACAACACGAGCGCTGACTTGATGCTGCCAGGAGTGACGTTCGGTAACAACAGGAAATGGTACATCACTTTTGTGTGTTTAGCCGTGAAAAAGGCCCTTAGTTTTTTCAACTGCTTCAATAAGACACTTCAATTTTAAGGCTTTTATGAGTGCAATGGACTACTTCTTAACCTGCGTAGGCTTAAGCCCTCATGAAAAGAAATCCTTCCTTCCTGCTTCTTAAACTGCGTGAGCTGAAGCGCTGAAAGAACAAAATTCTTGATTATAACCAAGAATTTTGCTTCAATATTCTGTCGAAGTGAAATGGATGGCCGAATTGCCAATATCTTCTTGCAAGCAGAGCGAGCTTGGAATATTTAGACAGCTTGTTCCTCCAGACGTTTAAATACCTCAGATGCAGGACAGGAGGATGGTTCCATAGATAAATAATCGCAAAGCTCATCTTGTGTAACTGGTTAATTCTTGCCACTGTAGCTCCACTGCGGAATAATTATAAGCAATGTTTTTCCGTTTAAAGTGGCCAAAGCAAATGAAAAGCGAAAAAAGGCGGGTAGGCACTGGTCGCCGAGACGGCATACGTGCTGGAAAATTTTTCCCACAGATCTTCTATATTTGAGCCTTAATGCGGGCTTTGCACCTTGCACGGCCCGCCGAATCAAGCAACAATGTAGCCGAGCCCGGCCCGCAGGGCACGCCGGCCTCGGGCTTTCGGGCTACCCATAACCGTTCACACTTCTACTAATGAGCACTTCTGATCTGGAGTAATTTTTGGAGCAGCCAAAATTTTCGTTTTGAGGCAGCAAGGAGTTCCATCTTGGAGCACTCTGGAGCATCGAATTTTCGTATGTTGGAGCACTCTGTTCCTGTCAATTTCCCGTCCTAAAGTACACTGAAGGAGCAAGTTGCATTAACATGCAAGCACCTGTAATATTATTATCAGGCTCTTACGAAGAACCACAAATATTTCGATTCATTGCAAATCTAATGCACAAGATCATCTGAAAACCACTCCATATTTCACTCGATAACACAGAAATAAGGGCATCATTGACTTGGGTGTTCTCGAATAACCTCTGCAGTGATTCTAATCAAATAAAGCAAATAAACAAAATAACGGACACTGTAAAGTCTACTTCATCAAATAACACTAAATTCATCTACGTGGTTTTCCGCAGAACTGGTTGATGAACGACCAGACAACAGTGTGCCTCAGTGCTAAACATTCGCTGTATCGCCTATGAATTCGCCTGAGACGACTCAAATGCGAAATCAAGGCTTTTTTTCTGCTCGCACTGCTGGGTGCAACGTGACACCATTTAGCTGGGATCAGAAAGTGAACTTCTTCCGACACTCATTGCCCTCTCACTGAAGCGTCTCTGTGATGTAGCAAAAGCATCCTCGCAGGGCTTTCATGCTATCGCTTGAGCATGTGCCGGGTTGCCTGGAAGATGGAGATCTGCTTTAAGCCTAGCAACTCTGAAAGTGTCCGAAAGTACATTCAACGGGTGACTACATCGTATAACAAACATTGTTTTCCTGTTACAGCGAAGTTGTATACGACTAGGACATTCCCTAGTGCTTTCTAGGTATCACTGCTAAAAATATTGTGTATTGAACGTTAACAGCACGGCCATTAACAGCCCGACCTGACATAACAAATGGACCTCCGTGTCATGTCTGTGGCGTGCGCTAAACATCTGCGTGGTCGTCCAGCTTACAGAGTTGAATGCCTTCTTATTTTTTTGCACTGAACTTGTTTAAGCTATCGGCAAGTTTCGCTCCGTTGCGCTAAACTCCTTAGAATGATATGCTCCACAGGAATTGGGCAAGCCCAACAACCGAGTATAGCACATGCCAGCGTTGAACGAAAACTCTGCGAGGTGAAGTGGATCACATGAAACACGTGAAAAAGAGATAGGGAAAGAAAGCGATAGAAAGGAAGCAAATAATGGAGAAAAAATGGAATGAAGAAATGAAAGGATACAGACAGAAAAATACATTAAAAGAGAGAGAAACACATCAAAAGAAATAAGACACGAAAAGCTCAAAGAAAGAAGGAGGGAAAGAGAAAGAAACAGAGACACAAAAAATGGCCGCGTATCTGTGTGCTTCGCTGCAAATGTCGTCGAAAGACGATAGTCTTGTGCCGTCCGTACTACTATGTTTTGCCTTGCCTCAGACAGCGCCTACTCTAGGTTAAATTGGCCGCATCTGGCTGGCATTGATAAAATAGAGCAGGCGCTGCGCGAGGTATGGACGCCATCGAAAAACATGAACTTGTGCTGAACCAAGGGCCACTGCCAGCGGCAGCACTTTATCGTCGGCATAGGGCTTTTTCGTGCAAAGCGTCTCATTCGTGTACAGCGTCGCATTTTCAGCACAGCTTAAAACACACTAGGGTCTTTAGAATTACGTATCTGTGTATTTTCTAATAAAAGAACACATGGCCTGATACTTACATATTAATGTTGCGCGTCATGTACGCGTAGTATTTGCTTTTTGATCGAATATGTTGACAGGTATGAACGCAAACACCAGTTCAAGATGGCTGGGCGTTCAGAAATTAGTCAGACTATGGCCCAGTAGCTAGCTGAATCGGGTTACAGACAGACAGATAGACAGACAGACAGACAGACAGACAGACTGAAAATTGTGCGTGTAAGTATCCCAAGAAAGACTACCGTCTTTACAAGAAAGAAATAGAAAGTAAGCCATGCAGAAAATATAACCAGAAAAAAGATATAAAAGACAGCGAACTAAGAAAGAAAACATAAAGAGAAGCAAGGACAGCCACCCAGCGCCATTCCTTCTTCACACTTGGCACTATTACAAACTGCCACTGTGATAGTAATTATGCTACTGTTATAGCAATTATATCAACACTCTCGACGGGTTCTTGGCGTTGCCATTGCCGTCATTCTGAGTGTAAAGTCCAAATTGGCAAGATCACTCCACGCGTGATAACAACCCCCGTGCATCGTTTGTTTTACACGCAAGTAAAAGCTCATGAGCGCTGGTGACAAACGCGTCTGAAGCGGAGGCGATACTAGCCGTTCGTATCCGTCGCACGGAGATCGCCTGCGATAGCATCACCCTGCGTGCGAGGCCTGCCGTCGATTTCTCATGAAGCAAGCAGGGAAAACACGCCCCACCCGTCTTGCGTCAGGACCATGAAGGGACGTTAGCGGAGGGCGGGGGAAGGAATGTGGCGTCACTTGAAGGGCGCGGTCGCTGGCACTCACCTATCTAGTGGGGCCATCAGCAGACTGGTCGTAAATTTGCTGTGCACGCAATCTTACTCGCGTATAGAGAACTGAAAGCACCAAAACCACTGCAGTCGCTGAAGCCGCCGTATTCTCTTAAAGGGCCCACCCAGAAGTGGAAATTTAGTTGTGGTTTGGCAGTTGTGCTCCAGTCTACAACAAACACGTACCCGCGAGAGTTTTTCGAAACGGTGCCGTAATAGATGAGTTACTCGTGATAGCTCTTTCCTTCGCTACCTCCGTTCGTGTCGGCCTCGGTGGATCAAGGGCTACGGTGTTAGAAAATTGTTAGCAAAAAATGACTTGCCACGAATTCTTAACAATTTATGCAGGAAACATCGTTCTAGAAAGCACTACAAAAAGAAATTTCCGAACATTTCGTTCGACAAGATGCTTAACTTTACTACATAAAAGCATTGTTTCTTGTTGTATTCAAATATGAAGCATTAAAATTGCACGCAACTCGATTATGTATTTTGCTTTCATTCATTTTGTATTCGCGACATGAGCCACGGAGCTGTATTACAATGTCCTTTCTTTGCTGCTTATTATTGTATTTTCTTGTATTGCTCAGCTCATATTGCATTACCGCTTTGTACTATGTTCAACGTTCTTTATGCCCTCTTTTTATTCGGCTGTGATATCGCCAAAATTATTGTTTGTTTTAGGTGTCCACGGCGTTGTCAAAGTATTGAGAGACAGATTTTACCGTGGGCTCCACCTTTATCATCTTTTGCCTTTATGGCGAAAATAAACTGAATTTAAATAACATACCTTGGGGACTTTTCTGATTTATTTCTGATGAAGTTCTGACAAAGGAAAGTGATCTCTGACCCGATTTTGTCCCGAAGGCTGTGGTGGTCGTATGTCGATGGACGCAAACCTTCAGAGGCCCGTGTATTTATAGATTTAGGTGCAAAGTAAAAAAAATCAGGCAGTGAAAAGTTACGGAGGCCCACACTAATGCATTTTTTTTTGTAATAAAGGGGTGCTTTCCTGACCTAAAACCGCTACAATTATGAATAATGTTGTACGACGCTTTCTTCAAAAAGCAGTGACGACTTCGCAGACAAATTAGCGCGGTTTCAACACGGCTGCATATCACGCGCACAGCAACAGACTCGCTAGCGTATATTCTAGCTCCTCTTCAATAGAATGTTATCATGTTCTTCTATATTCACGGGTCATGAGCGATCATGTCTTAATAACTTTTTATTTATAATATGTAAGTAGTAAATTCGGCCAAAAATTACGGAAATATTAAGACTGCTAAGAGTTAAATGTCATTTTGAACCTATAACGGCCGAACTAATGCAGCTATTCTTATACTGTTCGGTTATTTCGGTGACATCTTTGTTCTAGTTGGACACGGGTTTGTTTAGCAGCGTGACGGAGTGTGAAAGTTGGCGATGAATGCTGTACCGTGGCGTAACTACTGTGACAAGGACGAAAATATGCGCAATCGAGGCAGGGATTGGACTTAGCAAGAATGATATAAAGTAACAGAGCACGGGTAGAGGGTGAGCAATAATAATTATTTCTGAGGTTTCCCGTGCCAAAACTGCATGATTAAGACGCACGTCATAGTGTAGAGCTGCAGAAGTTTCGATCAACTAAGGTTCTTCAACTTGCACCTAATATATTTGCACCAGCATCTAGCGTTCCGCCTCCATAAAAAAAGTAATAATTTCACCGCAAGGGTGAAACAATAAATGCGATAGCAACTGTTGGAATGCCACAAGAAAAACGAAAACCCGCTCGAAACTCGCAACACGCCGATCAAGCAGGAAGGACGCACGAAAACAACACGCCCATGACAGGTGCGAACTAACAACTATCACAGACCGGCACTCGCAGCGCGCTACTTAAACACACAAAAAAAAATCACCGCCATATCCACAAAGTGAATTATGTTAGAGAAGCTTGCTCGGATATGATCGGATAACCCGCGAATCATCCGTACACATCTCATAGCATCATATATAGACGTGAAAACGTTGTTATATATACATCACATACACAATGTTTATTAATTGACATTTGGATGCACTATATATACATTTTGATGGACTATATACATTACATATACACAAGAGTTGTTATTTTGCAAAGTACAAGGACGTCCCTTGATGAGCTCGGGGATTCGTTTCCCTTTAAAGGTGATTACTTTATGATCAGTAAAGTATGGTGCCAAGGGATCATCGATGATGGGACGCAATGAAAAGTTCCAGAAGGCAACATCGATACAACCACCCCTGATGGTGGTGGGACGTTTGCAGTCGTACGATCCGCATCGGAGAGCGTAACGTGACATCATGTGTTGGACTAGGCAATCGCTGTGCGTGATGTCAACGTTCAGATCTCCGAAGATTGTGAAGAGACTGTGTTTGAACTCGGTCCTGTACGCGCTGCGGTTTGTGCGATGTTCATGCGGCTGAGCGGTAACGAAGATAGCTCACTGTGTGAGCTCCCGGCGAAGAGAAAGGAAGCGCGCGTGCTGAGAGAGCGCTGAGAGTGGTCTGCGTCGCCTTGAGCGGCGCCGCCATCTAGTGAGCATTCTTGAAACCACCGGAAAGCCGGGGCCTTGAGCGGCGGGCACACGCCGCCGCCGAGGCCATCGCCGCCGCCGGACAAGGCGCGAGCATAAGAAGCTTGCCGAGCAAGCTCCTAAAACGACGTTTGAAAGGAACGCACAGGTATAAACACGACAAGCGGGAACTCGCAACTGTCGCAGTTGTTACGTTGCCTTTAAGGAACGCTCTGAAACAGTCGACTATGTGCAACCCCACGCTGTTAAATATTTTTTTGTGTGTGAAAACGACGGCGCGTGCAGTGACTCCTGTGCGTCTCCTGCCGCGCTGTGTACCCAGCTATGCACAATTGGTGTGGCCATAGAAAGGGACCACGTTTGCATTCGCGTCTCAAGGGCCGTTTTCAAGTTCAAAGAAACTCTTGGAGCGTTGATTTAGAGCAGGGTAGGCCACCTTTTCAGGCAGAGAGCCAAGTTGCTTGAAGCAGAACGTCGCATGCGCAAGCGTCAGCGACACCTACAACACCTATTTAAACCACTGTATTGTTGACCGGGGACCTTGTTCGGCAGCAGTGCGTCAACGGTGCACACACTGATCGGCATTCCCTCACTTCGCAGTGGGGCGACTATATTTTCAAGCAGATTTCAAGCCCGTTATCACCGTTCGCAACAGGAAGTTGACATCGCCCGGTGCGGCTGCTCTACACCTGGAAAGAACGTCGCATGCGCAAGGGTCAGCGACACCTACAGCACCTATTTAAACCACTGTAATATTGACGGGCGACTTTGTTCGGCTGGAGTGCGTCAGCGGCGCACACATTAATCGGCTTCTCATTTCGCAGGTAAGTACAATATTTTGTGCTTCTAAGCCCATAGTAATGCATTAATTTTCTGCACTGCCACCGAGCAGAGTTCTTCTGCCACTTGCATTTGTTTCTTTGAATGGTCTCTTTAAAGCCATTTCGAAATAACAGGCCGCAACACGCGAAAAACTGGCAAGGATGACACTGATGATAAACTCAGTGACGCCACGGCAAGGCAACACGCAATTGATAGCCTCAGAAGGGAAGTGGTGCCAGAAGTTCGTTCACTGAAGAAGAGTATTCAGTACTGCAGTGATTCTTGTGACAAGGTGACTGAGATGGGCAAATACATAAAAGAGCCACTAACAGAGATAAAGAGGAGCTAAAATTAAGCAGTCGGAAACTAAAGGAGGAGAACGCGAACGAGAGCGCGCAAATCTATGTTTCAGCAATATTCTCGCTCCAATATTACACAGATCAAGGGCGTTCCCGTAGTATCAGTTGTAAACGATGTGGTCTCTAAAATAGGTCAGATCATTGGTTAAAGAGTATAGAAACACGATATTGACATTTATCATTGCATCTTCATTACTAAGCGAAACGAAACAAATATTATTTTGCGGTTTGTCCGTCGTGAGGAGCGAAATTCTTTTCTTGTAAAGGCCAGCAAGACGCGTCTAACGGGTACATTGCTTGGCTACAGTTCTACAAATCCTGTGTTTGTCAATGAACACCTTACGCGTCAGAATAAGCAACTTCTAGGTGCTGCTGTAGCTAGGAAGAGGGAAGCAGGCAGGCGATACATCTGGACAAAGCATGGACGAATTTTCGCTCGTCGAGATGAAAAATCGGCACTTCTGTGATTAAATTCCTTACGCGACTTGGAGAATATGACGCAGTCAACAGACGCGTGATAACTATGAGAATGTTGCTTAGGTGGTCATTCTCACATAGATTACTGCCATCATGGCCGTAAAACCTTCTTTACTTAAACACTTAACTGGAAGTGATCATTTGTCTTTTCTTCGCGTAAACGCGCCATCACTGGAATCCTAACATGACGAATTCGAACTACTTCTCGCTAGCATTGGTGTACCGTTTGATATAATTATGGTATCTGAGACGTGGTACACGAACTACTCCGTCACGTTCGCCCAACCAGGCTACCAAAGCTTTGCTTTAAACAGCTCTGAACGCAGAGGAGGGGGGCGTATTGTTGTTAGCTAAGACTGAACTAATTATGGGCATTGTCGAAGAATTTTCTGTTTCAAATGCTTACTTCGAAGTTCTGAGCGTGTGTAGTAGATCCAATATCTTTTGTGTTGCTTATAGCCCACCCGATGCCGATATTCACTCTGGTCTCGGTTTTCTTGAGGAATATTTCGACTTCATTCGCGCCAACAAATATATTCTTTTTCTTCCTGGTGATTGCAATATAGACATGCTACAAACTTCAAGGCCTCAGACTGAACTGTCAGAACTACTGCAGTCAAATTGATTTGTAAACACTATCGTAAATTCTAGCCGCATTACTCACTCATCGATACCCTTACCGATCTTTTCATCACTAACACTGACAAAAATTATCAGTAGTGATCCGATTGCCAGCGACGTAAGTGACCATCTTCCCAGCTTTACTATCTTCGAAAAAGAAGTGGCAGCTAAGCAGTATTTCGAGCCACCGCAGCGTTTCCAAGGCTTCTCTGGACGCTTTCTGTAGCGAAGTCGAAGCCCACGACTGTCACGAGGGTATCATACAACATGACTCAAATTCCATCTACGAAACCTTTATTGCTGAACTGAAGACAATGTACAATAAACATTTACCATATGTTGTCAGACATACAAGTGAAAAATCACGAAAACCATGGCTATCCAGTTACCTTCACAACGAGACCAAGTTAAAAAACAAACTTTATTGGGATTTTATCAAGACCAGAAGCCCTGGAACATGGAATAATTTCAAATCATTTGAAAATCCCTTGAATGCTACGCTAAAAAAGGCAAAGTAAGAATACTTCTCCAAGCATTTCTCTGTCGCGGCAAACACTGAGCTGGTGTGGAAATGACTAAAGTGAACTGAACTGAACTGAACTTTCTTTGGTCCTGAGCAGAGCAAGTCCCCCCTAAGGGGGCTCGTCCGCGGGCCGCGTCCACGACGGGACCGGGAGGTGAAACTCGACGGCCAGGTCGTGGGCTCTCTGGACAGCCCAAAGTTGGCAGTTCTCCTGGGGACTGGTGAGGAGATCGGTCCATTCTTCTTCCATGGCTGGAGACCCTGCAGCCACACGACGCGTGGGGCATTACCACAACATATGTTTTAAATTACATCTCGGGAGCCCACATGGAAGGCAACCCATCTTTATTTCACTAATGAATCGTGAATAAATTATAGGTAAAGGGTAAGCGCCAGTTTACAATAGTCATAAAATGAGAGTTTTTGGTCTCGTTAGATGACGGTGAGGTAAAACAAACCTTCTGCGCTGAAGGCGGTAGCACTGACAAATTTCATTATCCGTTAGGAGCGGGTCCCGGCGCCATGGCTCACCCTCGGGCTTTGGGCCACCCTAAACACAATAATTCATCCAAAGACAGACCACACGATTCCAAGCTTGTGGGTAAAGGGTCTGATGAACATAACGCACATAACATTAAGACCAACATAACCTTAAGACGCACATAACGTTCAACCGCGCTGGTTAAACCATATCCCATTCATGGTAGCAATGCATTCCATTCTAGTATGGTGTTCTTCCCCTCAACGGAAAACGAAGTTGTTCTTATGTATTCGAGTCCTTAAAAACTTCACGAGCACTTGATGCTAACGACATGTAGACTCGCCCTATAAAGCACGTCATCGACATCATTCCTCTTTTTCTGACGACACTTGACAATTTATTACTTCAAAGCACTCAAAAGAGTGCTTTGAAGTGCCCGAGAAAAATGCAAACTGCATGGTTAATTGTAGTTCACAAAGGGGGAGACACAAATGACGTGGGGAACATTAGACCTATTTCTATACTCCCAGTATTATCAAAAGGCTGAAAGTCGTGCGTGCATGCTCTCTCATTTCATAGGCCCAGTATGGTTTCATAATAAAAGAGAATGCCACAGAATAAGCACTACTATAGCTAAAAAATTCTTTATAGATGCCTTTGAAGACAACAACAATTATAGTACTGGGTGTATATATTGATTTCTCAATACATTGTGATTGTGTGCTACATAATGTACTACTTTATAAGCTAGAACACTATGGCGTGCGTGGGAGGTCCAATGACCTTCTGCGTTCATACCTTAAGCAGAGAAGTCAATTTGTCACGAATGGCACCTTTAATTCAAGCACTAAACGCCTTGAGTCAGGTTGGGCCCCAAGGCAGTATACTCGGCCCGCTCTTATTCTTCGTCTACATAAACGATGAATTTTCTGATCTGTTACTAATTGTAAGGGGGGTATGTTACGCCGATGATACAGGCCTTGTTTTCAGCGGAGTAAAACCGGATGGGTTGGTATCCTGAGCCTATGATGCGCTCGCTCAAGTATTAGCGTGGTCAAAAAGAAATGCCTTGAAAATTAACTCAAAAAGACACAAGCGATATTTTACGCATTCGACATACAGTTATTGAAGCTACAAAATCTTGTAACTTTACTATGAGATAATTAGTGTTGTAAAAAGATATTTAATCTTTGGGTGTCACTTTTACAGAAACATTGTCATGGAATAAGTATGTACAGCACGCTTGTAACAAGTTAAATTCCATCACTGCATTTATTAACAACCAAAAACCGCCAGCGCTGCGCGCAACATGCAGCATGGTCACATCGGAAGCTGGAATAGCGGCATTTAGCCTCTTCAGTCCGTGGGTACCCAAATGGGTACATTTGAAAAACGCGCGCTGTGATCCTATGTTTGAAGACCGCTTGAGGAAAATTGATGTTTCTGTGAGCGCAAGCATCACTTAACAAAATGCCCTTGACATGCCCCCATATGCCCATGTACGCGCTCGCAGTAAAAAGAAGTGTGGTGGCGTCATGCGAGGATAGCGCGCGCAGCCGACCGGGTGAGATTAGATTTTTCTTAATTAATGATATGCTAGACATATTTTGTTAAGCAGTGAGTATAAACGATCACGATAGAATAGAGAGGGCGCATGGAAATTTCGGACTTCTTGCTTTGAGTTGCCTCTGAGAAAGTTTGGCTTACTTACCAATGTGCCCAATTGGGTACTTCAGGTCATTGCGTTGAAAATACATTCAATTTTGTTTTGGGTTGCTGGCAGATTTCCCAGTGACTAGGAGATACAAGAGCTACTCTTTTAGAGTGACATTGACTTGTCTGATGAAGGCGACATTGTGGGTGAGCTGCACAGCAGCAGTGAATGGTCAGAAAGCAGCAGTGATGATGATAATGATGATGATGATGATGAACATAATGATGCACCAGTGAGCTTCCAAGTTCAACGTTGCGGCTCGATTTTGAAAGAGGCAGACTTGGCCCAATCGAAAAGGGGCAGAACACATGCGGGTACGCGTAGGTCATAGGAGGAGAAAAAAAGTAGATGTACAGCATCGCCATTGCAACAAAGCATGCAGCAACAATATGGGTGGTGTGGACCTTTCAGACACGTATGTGCCTTAATTCAGGACAGATATTCACAGATATTCATACAAAGAAGTGGCCCATCAGGGTATTTGCCCCCCTTTTTGGAACTAGTGGCGATGAATCCCAGGGTCGAATGCAGGAATGACTGCAAGCTCATAGATGTTGCAGCAAAAACATTCTCAACCAATTGAAGTTTAAGAACACAGTGGTGAAAACGCCAGTTCACACACACGTCAAGCAAATGCAAGAATTCCAAAATGCTGTAGAGCTGGATGTTGAAATTGGCTTATCTCTGGAAGCCCCCCAAAACGTAGCAAAGGGGTTTCAATACCAGCTAATGAGGCCCGATTTCACATGAAGGGACATTTTTCAGGGCATGTGCACCGAAATTTTCAGATAATATGCCACAATGAAGATAACAGCGTGAAACCCCGCGTTAAACACCCTAAATGTCAGCTGTTTTCCTTGCCTTCTGAAGAAAAATGGCTGTGTTGATTTTTACTCAGCTTAGGCCTGATGTACCCAAATGGGTACATCCATTTTCTACTCTGAAATTGCAGTTTTTGTTTTTTCTTCTTCTTGGAAGTGTTGCGTGACCCCCAAATGCTCGAAATAAAGATTTTATACGAGTTCACCTTAAGTACTTTTTCCCCAGGTCTGAAGAGGATATAGAGCATTTTTTAATCATTCTTCGGACTACTACTACAAGCACACTTGCATGGTATCCACTACGCCATGAATCACAATTTTTGTGTAGTGGGGAAGCGTCCACTGTGCCATTATTCGTCATTCTTCGGAACAGCGCACACTTGTTACGCATTGTCCACTTTGTTGACGCTGTGGCTGACGACGATGAAGAGTTGTGGCTGAGGCTTTTGTAATGAGTTGGAGCATTGAACGACCCACTCGTTAGGGTTCGTGCACTAGAGCTGTGCACGGGCCGAATGTTGGAGCCCGAGCTCAGCCCGGGCCTGCTGACTGCGTCGAAGGCCCACCCGAGCCCGACGCTAGAGGGCTGCGAGCCCGCCCGGCCCGCCCAACGTACAATAATAAAAGCCCGGGCCCGGCCCGGTGCTGCCTGACATTATGAAGGTTTGCTGCGGAGACAAGATGTCGTTTCGCGATAATGTGGCGTTTTATTCAAAATATCAAAGTGAAACATAAGCAAACGACGCATGACAGTCACTAATATGCAACGAATACAAGTTGTCGTGCAGAGTTAAGGTGGCCAATGATTCGGGCTTCAGTGAAGTGCGGCGCTCCTGCGTCAATTAACCCGCGCAACTGAAGCTCCCTTCGCTGATCACACTGGTAGCCGGAACTGCCAATATATTTGTCGGAAGCATAGCAAGCTTGGAATATTTAGATTGTTTGTTCCTGCAGAAGTTTAGTACCTCAAATGTAGGAGAGGGCATTATTACGTGTATAGATAATCAGATGTGACCTCACCCTCTCCCCTTGCGTTTAAACTGGCTAAAGGAAGGGGAAACGAAAAAGGGGGTGGGATGCGGTTGCGAAGAAGGCGCTACGCAGCGGAACACAGTTCGGGCACAACCTCTATATCATTGCTTGTTTCGGGATTTGCATCTGGCACGGCCCGCCCGACAAAAAAACAATCTAGCCCGAGGTGGCCCGGGCCCGACATCAGAAGACGTCCGCCTGAACCCGGCGTGCGGGCCGGGCCGGGCTTTCGGGCTACCCGATCGAGGGCCGTGCACACCTCTAACGTGCACACTGGCGGAAAGTTTGCCGCAGCGGCATGGTGGCCGTCGGTGTCTCCGCTCGGCAAGCAGCGGCACGCTGTCCACATTGGCGGCGCCGCGAGAGTAGCGATACAAGAGTGGACATGTCGAGGCGCGCGCGCCCACTGGCTCGCTGCCGGCTTGCGGCCCCTCCGCGACAGAAGGAGAGAGGGGTTGCGGAGGAGCAGACGACGCCCGTGTGAGGAGGAAAAGCAGGCGCTCATTGGTGGGTTGCTTGCG
Source organism: Rhipicephalus appendiculatus (assembly GCA_030522465.1). Lineage (NCBI taxonomy): Eukaryota > Metazoa > Arthropoda > Arachnida > Ixodida > Ixodidae > Rhipicephalus > Rhipicephalus appendiculatus. Next base: position 188,092 of record JALIZH010023982.1, on the reverse strand, counting down.
CGGCAACTGGCGGCAGCGGCAGGAATAGCGCACGGAGCGATATGGTCGGCGGCAGTGATGTTCCGTGCAGGCAATTTTCCCTTTTCAGGGAATTTTCGACAGTCATTTTGGACGAAAGGGAAAAAGGTAATCTTGGCGATATTGCAGGGAATTTTGAGGGGCGGCGAAATTTTTTTTTATAACGATCAAAGACTGTGGACGTGAGGCTTTCGCATGTCGCAATCATTTCTGGCGCATGTAGCGCGCCAAACCACAGCCTCTAAGGATCGTTTTTAAAGACCATAATGTTTAAAAACCCAGTCAATATATATTGACTGGGTTTTAAAGACCCAGTCAATATATATTCTAGTCACTTCACATTTATTTATTTTTTTTGTTTACGGTAGTTTGCAGAACCGTTCCTAATCAAGTCAATAAAATGTTAAATACCACCACAAAAGATTGTTTTATTTCACAATATTTAGTCGCCATTATTGAAAAGTTGACGTGCTTTTTGTACAAAATGTGGTGCATATAGATACAGAGCGTCTGCAAGGCCCATTAATGCACGCCACGTCACTGAGTAATAAAAAACAACAACAATAATAAACGTTTCTTCTTATGCAGTGAACGTGTGCATGAGCATGTACAGCATTCCTTCCGCATCGCATACCGCTTAAAGCGAGCTCGAAGGTAACTCCTTCGTAGTATTGAAAAGCCGATCTCAGAGGCGATGCTTTGAGTTGGGCAGGAAAGAAGAGAAAGCGATGGGAAGAGCCTGAAACACGTCGAACACTATATATATATATATATATATATATATATATATATATATATATATATATATATATCAAAAGAAAGTTCCGTGGGTCCGGTGCACATATAGTCAAGAAATGAAGGAGCACACTTAAGAAAATTGCATATTTTTGCAGTTTTCGTGTGTGCTCCTTCATTTCTTGACTATATATATATATATATATATATATATATATATATATATATATATATATATATATATATATATATATATATATATATATATATATATATATATATATATATATATATATATATATATATATATATAAACTTTTTGTGCAGGGAAATATGCGGAGATTTTTGGCGATGTATGCGGGGAAAAATGCCGGAAATGGGGAATTTTCGGGCCTCGGAAAGGGAATTCCTCTGTCCAGGACGGAACATCACTCGTCGGCGGCAGAAATTGACTGACGCTCCGCCGGAGAAAAAGAGAAAAACGGGGTCTCGCGAGTTGCGCACGGGAGAGTGCCGCACCGCCAGTGTGTTCGTATCTTTACGCAATTCGCATTGTGTGACGCCTGGTTGTAACTTTACTGTTCTAAAACGCTTTCCAACTCATGTTAAAGCGATTCCTTACCCGACGTACAGCCTGCACAGGGTAATTTTGCAACGCAGTGTCAGACACCAGCGTAGGTAAGTGGTAGAATGCTGGGCTGCCATGCGGATGGCCCAGGTTCGACTCCCATTCTGTCATAGGTATTTTTATTCATTTAGTTTTTTTTCTTATTTAGCGCGATAGTGGTTACGGACACAGGCGGCGGCAGCGGCGGAAAACTACGGCACAAAAACGGCCCTTGTTGTAATCTCATAACAGCTTGCGGTGTAAGACCCTCAAATATTAGAAGGAAAAGCTAAACGTTTTATAGACAATGGATCATCTTTATTAACTTTAAACTATTGCCGCCTCGAATAGGATAATACATGCTCTGAAAACTGGAAAAATCTCAGTCTATGCCCCAAGCGAGCAATTCGTGCAATAGCCAACGTTTCGTTTGCTACTCATACTGCCCCTTATTTTGAAGCTATATACTTGAAGTCGGCTACGCTTATCGTATTTCATGCACATATTATATCGTCATAAGGACTAACAACACAGTTTCATCACTTGCAAAACAGTTGTTACCATCAGTTGCAAAATGCTATCTGTGCTTTATTTGTTGGCGCAGCATATTTTTGTATCTATCTATCTATCTATCTATCTATCTATCTATCTATCTATCTATCTATCTATCTATCTATCTATCTATCTATCTATCTATCTGTCTGTCTATCTATCTATCTATCTATCTATCTATCTATCTATCTATCTATCTATCTATCTATCTATCTATCTATCTATCTAGCCGCCTACGTCTGGGTGCTCTCGTGATGGCCTACTTAACTTGGGGTAGACGAAAATTTGTATGCGAGGGTAAGATATATTGACGAATATGTCTGGCTGGTCATGCCATGAATAATGTGAAAATCTCGTCGCGTATGTCCTCATACTCATTTCTCCGGACACGTGTGGCTCATATCATTATACCACGGGCCGCGGAATGCGGGTATGCGCCACAGGATTTCTGAAAATTTATTTCTACCCAGGAACGGCGAGAAAAGGCATTGGTAATTTAAATGCGAGAGCGTTAGGATGAAACTGACTTCGGTGGCTTGGACACTGGTAACTGAAAGGCGACAGCGTAAACAAAAAAAAAAAAAACCGCCACGCCTGCGCGGAACGCGCACCACAGCTACAGCGAAAGCTGGGAGAGCTGCCTTTTTAGAGCCTTTTAAAACACTCTTGGGGCAACTACTGCAAGCGCACTTGCATGGTACCCACTACGCCATAAATCATCATAATTTTTGTGTAGTGGGCAAGCGTCTACTATGCCATTATTCGTCATTCTTCAGAAAAGCGCCGTACCCTCTACACTCTTGTAACGCATTATGTGCACTTTGTTGATGCTATGGCTGACGACGATGAAGGAATTTTGCCTGAGGCTTTGGTAATGAGTTGGAGCATTGAACGCCCCACTCGTTACACAATTCGCATTGTGTGACGCCTGGTTCTTACTTTACAGTTCTAAAACGCTTTACAACACACGTACGCCAGGAATACAAATAGACATGAGAATCCCAGGAGGAATCGAACCCAAGCATTCTGCGTGGCAATCAAGCATTCTACCACAGAGCCACGTCAGGTCTCGAAACTGCTTTGGCAGGACACCCTATGCAGGCGTAATGCTGGTGAAACGCATATTTCGTATGCAGTGCTCGCTATCTAATTTTATAATCATTACATACCTACTCCTATGGCGAAGGAGTCATGTCGGGTTAACGTCAGTTGTATTCTGAAGTGCCATCCACTGTAGTTGGTTTACGTAGCACTATCCAGGGCTGCCATCCTTGCAAGCACAAGCTCTACATATCAGCTTACGGCTTCTGGTGTTGGCAATACCCATATTTCTGTTGGCATCGTTACACAACTGTAAACAACTGGTTATATGAGACATATGCGACTGTTCAACATGTCTGTGGGTGCAACATTTGTACATCTCTTTAGCGTCATTTCATAACGGTTCATTCAATAAAAAAGTACAACCCAGTCACCTTACATCCGCATGCTTCGCATGACTTCGATTCCAAGGGTACCTGGGATCTGCCTAACTTTTTTCTTTTCATTTTCTTTTTTCTCAAAGTCTGCATTTCGTCTTTTTGCTTGAATGTTTTGCATGTGGGTTTTCGTGCTATGGGTTGAAATTAACTATCTCACCAATAGCGCTCGTCATCTTGGATCACTGTCACGATGTAGTTTTGCACGTTTTGCTCGAGTCGGCGGAATGGACTCAAGAAAGGTGACACAGGTCAGACAAAAACACACCCTTAATTTTCCCACATAAACATATATACATACACACCCACACACAACAATAGAATTAACTGTGAAAGGTGACACAGGTGAGACAAAAACACACCCTTAATTTCCCACATAAACATATATACATACACACCCACACACAACAATATAATTAACTAGAAATCACTACGCCCCTAAACCACACTAATTAATGCATTCAACTACTGCACCGTCCTACACGCGTCCTTCACGCCGCGTTCGTGGATGTCTACGACCAACGGGATACCAACGGTCAGCTGCTCACAAAGTTGGACGCGCTGATCACATACCGTCGCTCCTCGCGTCCGTCGTGCTGGTGTCTCCACTGGTGCCGGGCGCTCCGCACACGAGTGAAGGTACTCGTGCGTCGTTGACAGGACTCTAGGCCGTGCGCCGTTGCCGTGGCAAGACAGGCGGTCGCAAACCCGGGCTCGTTTAAGGTCGGGGGGCGTAAACACTTTCTTGTCCCGGCCGCTCACTGCACCGCTGGCCAGCTGGACCACCGGATCATGGAGACGGCTGCTCACCGAGGCAAAAGCTCAGGCGGGTCTCCAAGCCCTGCAGCACTGGGGCAAGACCCAGGTTGCCTGGTCTTCGGCCGTCTTCTCCGCCGTCCTGGCCACACCGTTCACCTCCGGCGCGCGCCCGCCTTCCAAGATGGTTGGTTGGTTGGTTGGTTGATCATCAGCTACCTGGGGCAACCCACCGCGGGGGATCGGCCATGAAACGGGCGATACCTTATTTTGATGGCCTCTCCGCGCCCATCTTCCGGCTTCTCCTTCCTCGTCTTCGATTTCCTTTTCTGGCTTGCGTTCCATTCATTTCTTTTGGCATCTTCGTCTTCTTTAACACCTTCTTTTGTCACCCCTGACAATCACATAATTCAAGGCTTCTATATTTCGCATGCTAAAGAACACTGCTGATTGCTTGGGTAACTCAATTCCATTTTAATTTCAATAAAATGAATTTCACGTGTCATATCATCTTCAATGGGGCGCTTAGTGAACACAAACGACACAAACGAAAAAGTACAGGACATAAGACAACTATAGCGTTTTATTTCCTCCACAGTCATTTCTTCTGCTTGGCTCACCCTGCTGCTGAACTTCGTAGGGAGCCGGAGCTTTGTCAAGCCGCAGTAGTGCGGATTTTTTCCGTTACCCCCACATTTCTTAATCAGAAATAAAAGTTGATTGATTGAAGAAAAAAGCCCGAGCAACTGTAGTCCAAACGTAGTTAAATAAAACAAAAATCTACGCATCTCTACGAAGTGAAGCATGATGAGTGGGCGAAGCACTGGGGATTGTTCCTAACGTAAATCACCCTTGACGTTGCCCACTCGCGCATGTAAATGAGTGACAACGCGTGTCTACAGTATACAATGTGTTTTTGCCGTTGATCCGACGCTTTCTGTGCCCTCAACACCGGAGTAGCACCTTTTTGTTGGCGTTGCCGTTTTGCCGCTGCTTACCGAGCTCTCGCCCGCGGGGTAGCTTGCTGTCTGCGTAAACGATGAGGCCGCCGCATGCCGCATTCTTGCGGCATGCGGCGTTGCCGATTTGCTTTAGTAGGAGCTTGTCGGCGTTGCCGATTTGCTTTACGCGGGAGAGAACGCTTTCCCAATCGTTTTCATGCATGGCAGAAAGAGAATGTGTGGTCTGGAACGCGCTTATTCTTCATCGTCATCAGCGTAATCGTCATCGCCGGACAACGGACAAGCCTAGACCCTAAGCTGCTTCGCCCCTAAAAGAGGCAAAAGTTTTGTAGCTAACTAGAACCATCCTTGTAACCATCCTTATTTGGGCGACTTCAGATTCGACTACAACAATCCCATATTGTACAAGCCACCATTAGTGATGAATTTCCTTGTGTTCAAGAAGTGCTAGTTTCGATATTCAGGCGCTCCCTTAAGCAATCACCGAACGTTAAATAACTGAATTCTGCATGCTCCGTCTCAAAACTACATTGCTTTTGAAAAGTGGGCTTCCACTTTAAAGCCAGTTATCTGGAACGCTTCAGTCTTTTATGCATGAAGGAAAATAGGAACTTGGCTTATTTTTTGTGCATTCCTAGACAACTTGTGTGGTCAGGACCACTAGCCTTTGCCGCCTGCTCTGTGAACATTCAAATATTAAAGTCCGATAGTCTTTTTTGGGATACTTAAACGCAAAAATTTTGGTCTGTCTGTCTGTCTGTCTGTCTGTGTGTCCGTAACCTGATTCAGCTACTCGGCCAAAGTTCAACTAATTTCTGAACGCCCAGCCATCTTGAACTGGTGTTTTTGTTCATACTTGTGAACATATTCGATCAAAAAAGAAAATACTACGCATACCTGAGGCGCAAAATTAATATGTAAGTGTCAGGTCGTGTGTTCTTTTATTAGAAAACACACAGATAAGTAATTCTAAAGAACCTAGTGTCTTTTAGACTGTGCTGAAAATGCGAAGCGGTACACGAACTGCGACGCTTTGCACGAAAAAGCCCTGTGCCGACGTTAAAGTGCTGCCGCTGGCAGTGGCCCTTGGTTCAGCACAAGCTCATGTTTTTCGATGGCGTCCATATCTCGCGCAGCGCCTCCTCTATTTTATCAATGCCAGCCAGATGTGGCCAATTTAACCTAGAGTAGGCGCTGTCTGAGGCAAAGCAAAACATAAGAATACGGCCGGCACAAGGCTATCGTTTTTCGACGATATTTGCAGCGAAGCACGCAGATACGCGGCCAATTTTTGGTAGAATATAGTTTAGCGCTGCCATATAAAAAGATGCCCCGTTGAACCTGTATAATTTAATACTGTTACGACAGTGAAGTACAGAGCAGCCGTAGTGGTAGATAATGAAAGGCGTCGAGGTATTTCATCCCAAAACGACGAAATTATTATGACTGACGCCGTAGTGGAGGGCTCTGGAAATTACGACCATCTTGGGTTCACGCATACCTAAACTTAGCAGGCTGTCCTTTATAGCCTTTTCATTTCATGGAAATGCGGCCCCCGCGGCCATGTTTGATCCCGCGAGATTCGGCTCAGCAGTCGAGCACCGCAGCGGCTAAAGAGGCTGATTAAGAATAAAGCTTTCTTGATCCAGGCTTCACAGACGTCACGCGAAGTACGTGCGGTGAGCACGAGCGTCTAAATGGGATCTTGGGTAAAACACGTGAGCTCTTTATTCATGACCATAGGAGGGTGAATGACTCATCATTCTTTGCAGCGTAGTCACTCTAGCTTGTATAGGTTCTCCACCATACACCACTACTCGCGCTGGTACTGCAATCTGATTAGAAACAAGATTAAGCGCTTGAGACTCGGCATATTTCCAGAAGGATTCGATGTACGAAGGCGCGTCTTCTACTTATGTAAGCAGACATGTTTCTTAGACGCCCAATCTGAAATATTAGCCCGACATCAAGCGGTTCATATGCTATTAAAGCCAAAGTAAGGCTTCCTGAAGGGTCGAACGGCGTTCCGCTGTCGCTGCGAAGACAATAAATTGGGCAGAGATCGGTGGTCCTATTAGCCCAGTTTGCCGCTCCCTTTGGCGAAGAAGCGAGCGCATTTCTGGTGAATTTTGCCGCTTTCGGCCCCTTCAAGGGCAAATGTAAATGCACTTCGCCTAACCAACTCGCCGAAGTCGACGCCAAATATTTCTGTAGCCCGATTCCGATGCATAAAGCGAACTAAAACTTGAACGAACGTCTTCATGCAATGTTAACGCACTTCAATTAAACGAAATTCAGTGCAGGGAACATTTCAGATGTGCGAACACAATCCGTGACAATATCATTGATGCTTCCTAGTCCAAGTTAATCACTTTAACAGATACAGCCACACGTTTTGTTGCTCAGTTTTACTGTTGCCGCCGTGATCAGCTCCGCCAACGGCGCGCTACAGGAGCTAATCGCGGAAGTAAAAATTTCACGTTAACAACGGCGCTTCATTACGACGAACAGCGGGCCGAAGTCCTGAGTGAACAAGGGCTGTGAAATATTGCTGCATTCATCACAAAATGCTCAATAACAATAACTTTAGATGCAAATGTGTAGCACCACAATAAATTCATTTCAACACCTGAAGCTTCCTCCTGCTTGAGCTTAACAAACGTTTTCCTGGGGTCCCTTCAACTTCGTTAAAGTGAAGCTTCCCAGTATAATCACACGTGGGAACACTGTGTCCATTTCCGCAAAGCGCGTTCAGTTACTCGAAAAAGCGCTGAGCCATGATGACACCTTGCTCTTGACCTCGTCGACGCACCGAACCCAAGAGCACTTTGCCAGCTTGCAAAAGAAAATTAGCGAAATGTAGAGAAACAGGAACTTGAAAAGTCTGAACTCGCAAATGAATGTGTCCCAGATGTTTTTCAAAATGATGCAGGGAATACTACCGGCCTTCTCAGCTGCGTGCGCTAGACGGGCAGCCACATCGAACCTAATTCGATGGCTAGCGCGGAGTTCTTAGGCGGCCTTCGGGATGTGCGCGAAAAGCGGATCTCTGGGGGCTGCATTCGTCGCCTTGCAACGCCTTATGTCCCTTTCATTTGTGTCGGGAGTTATGAAACTTTCGTTATATCAAAATTACGTTACAGAAGAAGCACCGGATACAAAGGACACGCTGCTCGCCGAGCTCACGCCAGTCAGCGGCTGCTGAAATAGACAGTCCATTGGATGAAAGCATCTACAAGAGCTCACACGGTGAAATGACATATTTTATGTCCATATTCTCCGGTCGAGTTAAAAGACTACTGGTGGCGCGTCGAAATTACTGCTCGGCGGCCGCGGCGGCATCATCGCTCTCGGGAATTCGGCGATGGTGCCTGCGCTGTGAGCAAAAAGAGGCGGCGGCGGCGTCGTGGTACGGCGGCGCACAGGTCTACCTCCGAGACATCGGTACCACCAGCGGCAAATGAAGTATATAAACAGCTCGCTGTTAGTACGCTTGCGCATACGTGGCGCGTGATAAAATCAAACAAGAGTAAAAATGCTGCGTCGTAAGGTTTTATAACGCAGCACTCGGCGGAGCGAGAGGTCACAGGTTCGAATCTTCAGTTGCGCGCTTCGAAATTTTTTGTTCTGATTTATTTTTGTGCCGCTTTTACACAAAAGTGTTTAGTGACTGGGTTCTCCAAGAATTCACTGACGTACTTCCGTCACGCATATGACGCTGTTAAAATTTACACGAACAGAATACAACAAAATATACCAGAGAAAGTTTCCCAAATTCAGGATACCTGGGACTCGAACCCATGACCTCTCGGTCAGGAGCGATAGATACAGGGCGCTTTACCAGCTGCGCCACCGGCGCGTATGCATCGAGTGCTTCAGACGCGCCTTATATATCTCGCACTGCTGTCTGCGCTCTTGGTTTGTTGAGGTGGTGCCTCCACCCCCGAGCGGAGAACGGAAGTACTGCATTATGACACTAATGACCACCGACAAAGAATGCTCAGGTAGTCTTAGCGCTATGGTACGGCGCCTCGATGACCGAAATTGAACAGACTCTGGCATCAGGCCGCCCTACCAACGCCACCTAGGTGTCATTGGCCGTACTTCGCACAGTGGAGCGTGGTCTCCGCAATTAGCTTCAACAACGTTTCTGGAGTTAACCTCGGTGGCCATGAGCGATTGGACTGTGTGACGACGCAGTTACGGGCTTTGTCTTTCGCGTTGTGCTAGCGTGCAGTGTTGCGAAATGGGCGCCTTCATTCCAATCCAATTCCATCACGGGTAATTAGAACTTGCCGCAATTCCATTCCTTTCGATTCCTCGGAATGACAAAAATTTCCCCATTCGCACTCCGGGAATCGACGGGCAGTTTAATTCCATTCCTGTAATTCTTCAACGTAGGAAAGGCATCTTGATAGTTTTATCGAGTTAAGAATGAACGCTCCATAGAGCTGATGTCATCAGATGCATTAAGAACCGCAAAAGCACGCAAAACATGTTACCTAGGTCGAGGGATAGTAGCTTGTGGGCATATCTCGTGCATTACAACCATCCTACTAATTTCCATAGGGGCAGTTCTCCCGCTACCTATAGTATTTGCATGGTCAGCATGTTTGAAGGAATGGTGATGTTTTAATATTGTTTAAGATTAAATGTGTAAATGTTAAAATGACGACACATGGTATTTTTATGATGATAAAACTAGTGTTCAAGACTAAGCAGTTTCACCACGCGTCTAGAGTGGTCGTGAGTATGGAGATAATTAATATTTGGTCAATGCGGAACAAAACCCTCTATATACGTTTGCACTAGTTGGGACAGTGCACCACTCGAGCACGTTGCGCCCGAGTGGTGCACTGTCCCAACTAGTACCAACAGATTCGGGTGCACTGCCCATTTGTCTAGACAGGAAAGATAGTATTGAAAAAGGGTGGAGGGGAGGTGAGAAGGCACGCAAGCTGGTATAAAAAAGCTCGCAGTAAACACAAGCATCGTGCCAGCGTCAATACGCATCACGACTTAGAGAAGCGCTTTTTCGAATATGCGTCCGAGTCGCCGATGGCGACAGAAGCAAACACAAAGAAGTGAAGGGTGGGGAGACAGCAGGCGGCTGGGGTGCCGCCGAGGGGAAGAAAGCGTAACGGGGGAGGGGGTATGCTACCGCCGTAGTTCCGCACGACGGATACCAACGGCATAGAACCGCGGTTACGCGAATAGGGACAAACTTCGTAGCAACACAGTCTATTTAAGGACATAATTGTGGTAGGCGCGTTGCTTACAAATGTACAGTGCTTGTAGTCAGGCGTGACATTTTATAAATAGTGCTTTATTGTTAAACTCGAGGCTCTGACTAACTACTGTTAGATGTTTAAAAAACAGCGTGTAGACGAAAACGTGCTCTATTTCCGGAAAAAGACTTAATTCCATTCTCATTCCATTCCGTGCAAAAGGCGCTTAATTCCATTTCCATTCAGTTCCTCCAATCGATGTCCCCATTCCATTCGCATTCCATTCCAGGGTCGCGAAAATGTGGAATGATTCCGGAGTCATTCCAATTCCGGAGTGGCAACTCCGCAACACTGCCAGCGCGTGTAGCTTCCATGCACCAACCGTGGTTCTCCGCCGCCTACCTATACGAGGGAGAGGGCACCGACTACGAGAACTGCTGCATTAAACGCCGCCAAAAGACAACGGCTTCGACGGCGAATGTCCCACAGTGAGTTCGCCAACTACCTCGCAAGAGCGCTGTGGACAACCCGATGACGTTCGCCATCACCGTCGCCTGGCCGCAACATCTCACCGCTGCGCAGGCAGGATGCCAGCCCTGCTCGGGCCGATCCACGAGCCTTAACCGGAAAGCGAAGGGCAGCAACCGATCGAGGTGCGGTTTGTGTTCGACGAACTGCCAAATATCATCTGCTGACGATGACGATGGTTCGGCAATTGTCGGTTACCATCTCACCGCCTACAAGAGAGCACCTCTACCCAGCAGCAAGACCTAGCGACACAGACGACGTTGCACATCGCAGCAAGTTGAAGCAGCCATGCTCCGACACCACGACCTGACTTAACCGTAACTCAAGACGACGAACCACTGACCTCGACGTGTTAATTCATGGCCACAACGTCACCCCACTGATCGACACTGGAGTCGACTATTCGTCGTCAATGGTCAATTGAACAAGAAGTTAACGAAACTCAAGACCGCCTGGAAAGGGTCCAAAATTCGGACAGCTGGAGGCCATCTAATAACTTTTACTGGAGTCTAGACTGCGAGAATAACGATGAACCTGACGTATTCGGCCAGCTCTGTGATCTTCGACCGTTGCTCGAGCGACATCATTTCTTGCATTCATTTCCTAAATCAATACTGAGTAAAGAGGCACAAAGGACGTGGCGAATGTAGGAAAGTGGAGATTGTGTGTGACACACGGAAAATTACTCAAAGGTGTGCACCCGTTTGAAGTCCGCGCACACGATTGGTCGGTGAAGGGCTCGTGACACGCGACCTGAGCCGTGGTGAGAAAACCTCAGGAGAAGAAACGGCATTATTCTGTGGAGCGCGAAACGAAAAAAAGTCACAGTTTCACCGCAAGGGTGAAGCAATGAATGCGATAGCTAAAAATTGTAATGTTACACGAAGTGAGGCTGGCAGCTAACTCTTTTTTGGATGCGATCTCACGCAACTCTAGAAAAGGCTTGTTTAAGAGAATTCTCTTCGCGTTGAGAGCGCAGCACGCAGAAGGGTACACCGGCCCCCCCGCCGTCGGCCGCCGAGAAGGGGAGATAACGCGCGCGCCCGCGCCCGCGCTCGTAAAATCGAACGTCGCCTCCCCCCCCCCCCCCCGCCCGTTGTCGGCCGCCGAGAAGGGGAGATAACGCGCTCGCCCCCCGCTCGTAAAATCGAAGGACGCTCGAGGGACCCCCCCCCCCCTCGCGTCTTTTCACGCTCACGAACGACGGGCGGGCCCGGTTATATATATACATATACATATACGGCAAATGACGCCGACGCGGACGCCGACGGCGAAAACCAGCCGCGAGTGTCCATATAATTGCTATCGCAATAAAACGTCGAAGTGAGCGTCGCACTCGCTGAGAAAGCAGCAGGCGCCCGGATGTGGAGGTAGCAGCATGAGGGGGCCCGGGAAGACCTTAGTAAACGCCGAGTGAGGCTCCCTGGACCCGCAGCGCCTCGTCTCAAAGTTCCCGGTGCATCTGCCGCACTCCTTTGTTTGCGAGATGGCGGCAATCCACACGATAGTCCCAGGATCACTACGTCATCGGTTTGGCCAGGCGGCACATGGAAGCAGAGGCCGAGAACACAGCTACGCCTAACATGACTAGACCAGCGACGACCGGGTTACAGACGAAGCAACCAAGCGACTTGTCCAACGGATGCTGATTTAGGGCGACCGCAGGGATTAAGGGAGAGCGTCGACGGCGAGCGTGCTGCCACACGGACGACGAAGAGTAGGCTTAGCCGTCGTGCCGACCGCAAAAGTGTGGGCGTTCTTTTTTCAGGCGCGACTGAGAGGCCAGTGAGGCCAGACCTGTTAGGAGAGACAGAGACTGAGCCTAGCCATAGAAATTTCATGTCGGGTAAAGAATGATTTTGATGGCTTTGACATAATCATGCATTCTGCGTGTATTTTGAGCGTTTGAAGATTGTTTGTCGTGTTGAGTGAAAAGTTGGTTTGCTGCGTCAGCATGATCTCCCCAGATAACGTGACATTTACACAGTGCAGTCATTAACTTCAAATAGCGGCCGATAATACTTTCAACGAAAAATTACATACTGCCGGAGCGGGAAAATGTTCACTATGATTTCCATGGTATAGAGGAGCAGGTCACCGTTCTGCCTCACGACACAGTGATTATTTCCGTGGGGCACCGAAGAACCTACACACTTAGAAGGTGTCATCGAGGGTGACCAGCGCCTGGTCCTGAATTGTCAGATTTGCGTTGCAAGAGGCATTGCCAAGCTGAGTCATAAGAATGGTGAGGGCAATGCTGGCAAACTTCAGTCACGACAACAGCAACCTCAACAGGGGTACGATGGTCACCTACATCGATGAACTTGTCGACACCAGCAATACTTCCACCCTCTTCGATGCTACCGAACCTGCTTCGAGATAAACCGATGTCTCCAGTCACCCTTCGACGTCAATCCGAGCCTTCCGAAGCACAAGCAAGACCAAGCCAAAGCTCTGCTTCTGCAATTGAAGAACTGCTTGTCATTGTCGCCTAAGAATTAGGCACACCCCAATTCAAAAACATTGCACCATAACAGAAGAAAGTGCCTCACCATTACGTCGGAGGCTAGGTACCTAGTTTCTACGTCAGAACGTGAAGCCGTAAGGAAAAAGTCGGCGAAATGCTACGCCACGACATCATTCCGCCGTCCAAATGTCCGTGGGCGTCTCCCGTGGCGCTAGCAAAGAAAATCGATGGATTCCTAAGTTTCTGCGTCGGTTATGGCCACTTGAACATAATCAAGAAGCAGGACGCGTGTCCCCTTCCCCGGATAGACAAAACTCTCGATCGATTACAAAACGCCAGTTACTTCTCATTGATGGACCTTAAGACCGGCTACTGGCAAATATCAGTAGACGAGAGACCGATTGAAGAGTGCCTTCATAACACTAGACGGCCTCTTAGTGTTCAAGGTCATGCCACTTGGTCTTATCTCGCACCTGCGACTCTTCAAAGAGTTATGGATCCAGCACGCGCATACTCCAAGTGGCAGACGGACCTCGTGTACTTGAACGACGTCGCTCTGTTTGCCTCAAACTTCTATGAACACATCATGGACCTTGAAGTTGTACTTCATGCGATCAAGACCTCCGCACTCGCCCTGACGCCAGAAAAGCGACGTTTTCCACATATGGATCTGGATGTTCTTGGGCCACGTGATTAGCAAGTCTGCAGATCGCCTCGACCTACGGAGAGCAGCTGGCATCACTTCCTTCCTACCGCTCACCGAAAACAAAGGCCGTGCACCGATTTCTCCGCTTGTGCACATATTATAGACGCTTCATTAAGATATTTGCACGTATCACCAAGCAACTAACTCACCTCACGAAAACACGTGGAATTCAAGTGAAAAACGGCACAATTTAAAGCATTTCACGAAGTGAAGTGGCGCCTGCAGATGCCCCGATTCTTGCACGTGGAGATTCTGACTGCCAAAAATTGACATTTCCATCGTTTAGAAGTCCGGACGAAAGCACTGTGATGCTGACTGTCCTGCCTAGTGCCCCCCGTTAACCCTCCGCCGCAGGACGACCATGACGGTCACTACTTCTTGAAAACCTCAAGTGTCCACGACCGCGCTGAAAGTTAGGTAGCTCACTCGGAACTCACGGTTCTTGTGGAATACTTCAACAGGAAGACCACCACAGTTCCTCAAGCATTTCCTTACCACCACCTCTTCGCAGCCGTCATGTCTCCTTGGAAGATGGCTGCCACTGCCTCCTGCTGATGACTTGTGGTGGACACGCTCTGTGAACTGTTTCTCCGTTTTACTTACCCAGTCTCCTTTATCCTTTATCGCTTTCTCTTTTTTATCCTGCTTTCTTATCTTTTCCTGCCCTTCCTCACCTCATATCCCATTGGGAATGTCCATACCGAAATGTCTCTATTTCATTACTCATCAAAAGCTCCGGGGGGGTATCTGTGCTCACTGCCCCAACACCTTAGGACCCTTTTTGACAATCGCCTGTTCTTACAAATTTGAAGTTTGGGTTGCATATAAAACCACTTTTCCTTTCTTTCAATTGGCTTTCGACCGGGTATGCTACGGCACGTACAGCGTTTCCCCATGTCTTTATTTTTGCTTTTCTTTATATTATTACACTGGGAAATGAAGATTAGCTGGGCCGTTCCCGACGTATACGCCCGGAAACCAATAGATAGTCGTAGTTACCGACTACCTTACCCGCTACGCCGAACAAGGGCACTCTCCAAAGGCACTTGCTACTGAGATAGCGTAACGGCGCCCGGCAGAAGTGCAAACGGCAGAAGTGCTAATCACCGATCGAAATGCGGTCTTTACTGCTGACCTGATTCACGCAATCTTGAGCATCGGTTAGCCTGCCAACGTAACCGGTTGCTCTTGTTGTGCCGTAGTACCGTTAATTGGAGGAGGGTCAGTACGCTAAACGCGCTACCCGAGGGACAGTATGCGGTGGCGTTCAACGCGTGATGCCACCGGTGTCTCCTTCGGCGCTAAGCAGCCACGCGAACGTCAACTGATGAGTCTATGTCCCATCCACCCAAGTTAATAGTTTGGGTCGCCCCCCAGATTTCAGCCGTTCGTTAATGGAATCTGCTTTAATCTACCGCGTTGTTCGTCATTGTCCTTGTAGTAGCAGTAGTCGCCACGAAGATCGCGTGATAAGACGTAGGAGTGAATAGACAAATAAAAAAAATCATGGTGCTTATGATGATGCTCTAAATGATGATGATAATCCTTTTCCTGACATTCTTCTACCAAAAGTTGTTGTACCTTCATCACTAGAGTTCTGTTGCTTCAGCATGTTTACGGCGCGGAAGGGGTCACGAGACCTGCGTGCCACTAAGGCCAAGTGACCAGGTTCAGCGGTACATTTTCACGAGGTAGTGACGATGACGAAGGCAGCAATCAGTGGGTTCAAGACGAAACTTTGTTGGGGCGAACCTGTGCCCGGCAAACGAGAATTAAAAGTACAAGCGATACACACTGTACACTGAGAGCGGTGAACAAAGCGTCGGCCATCGATAGTCTGCCAAACGGTAAAGCGCATCGCCTTTTGTACATGCCATATCGAAGATTCGAGCATCATCGCTGGTGACCGCGTCAACCCCTGACTAAACAAGGCTGTTCGCGTCTTGCGTGAAGTCTTAACAGAATGAGGTCACGCAATCGTGTAGCTTCTCCAACAGTGGTGCGCGGCATGTGACGAGCGTTGCTTACAGGCTTTGCGGGTGGAACACCAACGCACCAAAATAAAACATGCGTGGCAATATGGTCTGATGAATATAGGGGGGGGGGGGTGCAAATGGGGTCACGTGATGATTGTTACATAAGTTGGGTAACACAAAGCGTGTATTGAAATAGGAGTCACGTTTTGATGCTTTTCCACAGCGTGCGAGTGGAACAGTGGGTTCAGAGGGGGTCACATGATGAAGCTTCGTAAGACGGACAATTGAAAGATTTGGCTGAAAGAAGGTTCAGGTGACAAACGTTACGTAAGGCCGGTGGTTTATGAAGGGGCGTGAATGGGAGGCCACGTGATGAAGCTCGCGTACGGCGGCAGACTGAAACAGTGGAATGCTTTGAATAGCAGAAGGTAGACTTTAGCCTCTATAAACAATGAGCAAATGAATTACAAATCACAGGGCAAAACTAAAGCAGAGGCTTCAGGCGACCGAATGAAAGAGGCATCAACTTTGCTGTGAGATGTTTTTGGTAGTGGGACTTTAAAGAACAATTTTATTTTACCTACATTTGAAGTGTTGCTGTGTGGATATCTACTGGCACTGCACCACTGCTGTGTAAAAACATTTAAAACTCGGTGTCGAATTTTTTTTTGTTTATGTAAATTTTTCAAGAAAAATAAATAGTTTTCTTTCACTACGCCAGCATGCTTGTATGTGGATGAAGTATAATATTTTCCTTCTTCGCTGCATTTTCCTTGGATTTATTTGTTTTCAAAGGGGCGTTACCTCAGCTTAGCCCCTGCAATCGTTTTCTTTGTTGTAGCCACGCAGGCGTCTCCCAGGTGAGGCGAAGTGGGTCTCGGCGAAAGAGGCGAACGGGCTGCGCCTCACAGAAAGTGCCGAGAGAGGGGCTCGCTCGAAAGGGGAGAAAGTGAAGAGCATCGCTGTACATCAATGAAATGGAACTTTGAGCATGTTGGTACTCCTTCATCATGCGTGAAGGGATATTATTATGATTATTATTAATATTATTATTAATATTACTATTATTATTAGTTATAATGATATTAATATAATATCCGTGGGTCAAACACACGCAGTGCTGCATCGTCTGATTTCTCATAGGCTTTGCGAGGACTGCGGTCACGAAGAAATTTTGCCAGCATGGTGGTACACGTAATGCACAGAAGCAGCGGTTGCTCTGATGCTTGCGTTTGAGCGCAACCATTGTAGTCATACGTGCTTTGGGCCAGGGGGCGCGTTCATGGGCCCCGCCGCACTGTAACGACAGCGCACAATTACAGCGAGCACCTGAGTGAGCATATCGTCGCGCAGGATGCACACGGCTCAATCTGAAGGAAAAAGAAACATCAGAAAGTCCTTAGTGAAAATTCGCCGAAATTTCCGAGGCAAATGTACTACCTGACAAAAGGAGCGACATCTTCAATATTCGGCGGTTTTCACGGTGTAGGGATGACTGGAAATGTTTTTGCACTTGTATTATAAACTGTCCTACATCTTTACTGTAATTTTATAAATATGCCGTGCCGCTCTAACCCATTTTTCATTGCAGAAAATCTAAATAAATAAAATAAATAAATTTTCACACCTTCCTGCCTAAGGTATTCATTTGCTTATCAGCAAGGCGTTGCCGTTATTGTAAAATATTACAATGCCATTCGCAAATTGTAAGGTGGTTAAATATCCACCGTTGCTTTTTATTCGTTCTTCAAATGTAATAATGTAAATACCCCCTCCAAATATGCCGTAAGTTATGAAGCAGATTAGCTACCTTGTCTGACGTTCCTTGCTCCGAATTTTACTGAATTTTATGAGTAGTGAAGGAGTATATAGTGAATATGGGTATAATGTCTCAAGACCATCCAAGTATGTGAAGTACTCTATGCCACCGCAATATTTCCGATATAAAGAAAATGGCTTCAAACGTCGCGGGCACATAAGGTCCCCTGTCGTTGTCCAAATCCCTGTATGAATCTTGTTTTCCTTGGCCATATGGTATTTTCAGTGCCTGTGCTAGAGGGTAGACTTCATTACCAACGTCAAGATGACATTACCAAAATGTCATTGCCATTGGTAAGGAAGCATACACAAGCCACTGATAAATTTTGTTCAATGCCTTCATTTTGATTGTGAAGTAGTGAATCATGACGACTGGGCGAAGCACTGGGGCTCGTTCTGACCGTAAATGACCCGTGACATTGCCCAGTCGCGCATGTAAGTGAGTGACAACGCGTGTGTACAGTATATACAATGTGCCTTTGCCATTGAGCCGCCGCTTTCCGCGTCCTCAACACCGGGGTAGTCGGTTGTTGTCAGCGTTGCCGTTTTGTCTCTCACGGGCGAGATCGCGTTCACGCTCGTTTTCATCCATGGCAGAAAGAGAATGTGTGGTCTGGAACGCGCTTATTCTTCATCGTCGTCAGCGTCATCGTCATCGTAATGACGTATAGGCGGTACATTCCATGTGCTATGCCGTGATGGCAGAAAGAGATTGTATGGTCCGGAACGCGCTTATTCTTCATCGTAATCAGCATCATCATCATCATTATCGTCATGGCGTATAATGGTTACCTTGCATGTGCTGTTCCATGATGGCAGCGTCATCGTTATCGCGCTAGCGTGGATACACCGCGGGACGCCGGGGGGAGTGGTGTAGGAAGCGTAGACCTTAAGGAGCTCCGCCCCTAAAACACCCAGCCTTTCTTGTCTGTAGCTGAATATGGTGTATTTGACCGCGTTCTCAAATTAAGCAGGAGATCACTCAACACTTTTTCAGTGTTAACCTGATAAACCGAAAAAATATAATTTTTGGTACACTTATACCACAATTTTTTGGACAGTGATTGATAAGAATTTGTATAACTCACGTTTCAAATGGTGCCATCAACAACACATTATTTTTTAATTTCCGAGTTCTTGCAAACCTAACACATGTCTCAGTTCCAATCTTTCTCACCACGTTAAGGAAAAATGTCATGAATTGAAGATTCTCTGCAAAATTCATACACTTCGTTAAACACAGGGCGCGTTTTCACTTCTCAGTTCACTTCTCTGATTGATACAAAAACACCCTTACGTTGCAAGCATAACCACGCGCGAAGAAATATTTTAAGCCGTTAGACTGGAAAAATAGCCGCGATAGGTTACCATGCTTGCAGTTCTGTAAATTGAGCTTCAACTAAGCAGTGTTGCGGCTAACAGAATTTAGGAAGCGTTAGGATTGGAACCAAAACGTGAAGAAATTCGCACAGCTTTCAATAGTGCCGCAAGGCTGGCATTAACAGCGATGCTGGGAGAGTTTTCATGTTTCTCTTCAATTTTTTTCTTGGATCATCCCTGCTGTGATGTAGGGATTACGGTACTCCACTGCTCACCCAAAGGTCGCGCGTTCCATCTCGACTACATCGTGTGCGATTCGATGTGGTCACCGTGCTGTGCGATGTTAGTGCACAATAATGAGCACCAAAACATTTAAATTTCCGAAGCCCATCAATACGGCGTGCCGCACAATCATATCGTGGTTTTGGGGCATAAACGCAATATAGTTTAATTGTTTCTTTCTTCCTCATTTTCATGGTTTGTCTCTCTGTTTTTAACACGAAAGTGCTTTATGCAAGCGTCCACCAAGACTTTCATGACGTACTTTCGTCACAGAAATACGACAACAAAACGAAGGTGATCAGATGGCGAATAAAAAATTTGGCAGATCGCAAGTACCACGGGAAACGATGTTGCGCGAAGCATGCGCAGGCAAGGTGAGAGCGTTGCAATGTTATTGAGCGAAACGTTGCCAAATGACGTTAAAGATATGTACAAATGTTGTAGAAACAAACATACGTTCAACAGTTGCATATGTTTTATATAACCAGTTCTTTACAGTTGCGTAACGATGCCAAGAGAAACATGGGAATTACCAATAGCAGAACCGGTAAGCTGATGTGTAGCAATTGTGCTTGCGAGTATGGCAGCCCTGGATAGTGCTTCGTCGACCGACTACAGTGGATGGCGCTTAATTATACACTTGACGTTAACCCGAGATGACGCCTGCCTCATAGGACTACATAAGTAATCTTTATAAAATTATATAACCTGCACTGCAACCACACAATTGACGTTTCGCCAACATTACTCCTGCATGGCGTCTTTTTCCAAAGCAGTTCCTAGATCTGGAGTGGCTCTGGGGTAGAATACTTGATTGCCACACAGATGGCTTGGGTTCGATTCCCGCTGGGACGCTTATATTCATTATTTGCATTTGTCGGGTCAACGCTGCTGTCGCCAGTTTTTCTTAACGCTCTCGCATTTAAATTACTAATGTCTGTCATCAGCGTTTCTGGGTTGATGCAAATTGTCAGACACATGTGGCGCATACCCGCATACGGCGGCCCGTGGTATACGGGTATGTGCCACACGTGTCTGCAGCAAAGGCCTTGCCGACGTATGCGACAACATTTTCATGTTATTCATGTCAGAATCAGCCGGACATACTCGTCAATACCTCTTACCCTTCCATACACATTTTAGTCGACACCAAGTTAAGGAGGCGATCGCCAGAGCACCCAGAGGTAGCTGGCGAGATAGATTGATACGTAGATAGAAACGGAAAACTTCTTACAGTACGCAAAGAAATGCCTCGGATTTAAAAACTAGAAGAAAATGTTCCGTTGATGGATGTTGAACCCAGGAGCCCAGTAAAAAAAAACATTCGATAAAGTATCATACATTCTTCTCATGAATAAAGTATCGCGCCTAAACTTACACTCCGACACAGTTATTTGCATGCGTACATGAATTCTTGGCAGATCACCTTAAGCTTGTTTCCACAAACTCCGTTTTCTCCTCTCTATCCCATGTTTTATCTGGTGCGCCCAAGACTTTATACTGGGGCCGCTACTTTTTTCTCCTATATAGTAATGACGTACCAGTTAACATAAAATTAAATCTACGCCTTTCTGTGGACGACTGTGTTTCGTACAGACCAATACCAATTTCTATAGACGGCTCAGTTCTACAGTATGACCTTCTTCAAATTCAGGCGTGGTGGAACCGATGGCGCATGTCCCTCAACGTTCGTAATTGCTCCCACTTGTTCTTTCGTCACCGCCCTAACTTAATATTGTCATCTTACTCCCTTAACAGAGTAACTCAATCCAAGATATTTAAATACCTCGGAGTGCATATATGATGCGATTTCTCTTGGACCATCATATTCACCAATTCACTAATTCCTGCAATAGCTTACTAGGTAACCTGCGGAGTAACTTATCATCAACGTCTCTTGCAGTCAAAGTAATTGCATATAAAAGGTTGATCGAATCTCAACTAGGATATGCGTGTACTATTCATGACAACGATCAAGTTAATACCATTCCCTCGAATCTGTCCTGAATGGCTCGTCCAGGTTAATTCTTTCTCCTTATTCGTATACGACAAATCTATCCGCCCTAAAATGCCAGCTATGCCTTCCCTCACTTTCTTCTGGCTGAGAGAGTGCTCGGCTATTATCGTTTGCAGGTTTTTTTCTATTACCTGCCTTCAGCAAACCAAATCATGATTTTTTTTATTGGCATGATGTAAGGAGATGTCGGCGCACAGATAAGGCGCCAGCTAGTCCTTAGCCCTTAGACGTGTTTAACGTAGAGCATCATTCCCGCACCGGCATGCTCTGTATATCTGCCACGTGCCTATTGGACTATTTCTCAACGTTCACTTTTTCTGCATACTGCCGGAGAATGGAATGATGTTCCTTCAGAAATCGCCCTCATCAGCGGCATTACTCTTTCCAAAGCTGCCATTGAAGACCATCTTTCAGTTCGTGAATGCGAACCTGACCCACCAGTTTTTCCGTTCGCCCAACCCTCATGTCATATCCCATGTGGGACCTTTGAGGTATTATAAATAAAAAAATAAGTAAATATTGGCCCAATTGACTTATTAAACATACATAGTATCTTGACACCAATGACTGACCCCTTCTTCGGGACGGTCGTTTGCCGCACAATAGTTTAATTAGTGAGGCGCGCAGCGGAATACATTCGTGGGAATTCCGACAGTGACTTAGTTGGGGGCAAAACTAAAATCTAACGGTACACAATAGTATGATAAGCATGAGGAAGTCAGGCAAATAAAAGAATGAATAGTAATTATTCTATCATGTTGCAGCAACACCGCATCACAATAAATGAAGACCCTCCCCCTACGAATAGATTGATTTCTTCAGTATCAGTCTTTTTTAACAAAGCTAACGGCATCCGCTAATGCTTTCTTTCTAGTTGATCTGTGCTAGGTCCGATCCCTTTGAAACGTGCCGCCACAATAAATTGTTCAGTGCTACTCTGCCCCGCGATCTGCGAATTCCCTATTCGACGCAAAATCGACTTTTTTAAGAGAGTAAATACTTGTTTTTCTTTCGTCGTACGTAAGGGGTACTTCCCGACAAAGCGTTTTGGAACATGTTTACCAAACACTAAAGCGTATCACGCGGACTCCGCACATGGTGAAGAGCTCAGCATTATTACCAAAATGTTTGCATTGAGCCTCATGGCCGCCCCATGGGTTAAGCAGCATACTGCCCAATATTAAGCCTAATTACGCAAAAGAACACAAGTCCCTTCATGTTCTATTTATTTCCTTTCTACTTCAAAGTTCGTTGTAACCCCGCTGACTTGATAACAACCACAACGGAAATGGTCCAGAAAACAAATTTTGAAGAGCGTGCATGAAGAATCATTAATAAAAAAAGCCGGCAGATCCCACGCACTGTGGGAATCGATGCAATGCGAAGCAGCCAGGAAGGAGCCAATCATGCTTTATATAATTTTCGTGTCATGTTTTACATGTTAGGACCTGTCATTTATGTTCGTCATGCAGTCACGTCGCGCAATACCAATTTTGGTGTACATCAAGCTAGCGAACTGGATGCAAGCGCACCATGAGCATGGCATGTAAATGGCGTTGTAGATGACATCCATGCCAAGATTTTCATGTTACTACCTGCCAATTATCTTCGTTATACAGTATGTCACTCAATACCAAATTTGGTGTATATCAAGCTAACGGAACGGTCGCGAGTTCGCCATGAGCGTGGTATGCAAGTCATGTCGCACATGACAGTCATGATTTCCATATTACCACTTGTCATTTATGGTCGTCATACAGTCACGTCACTCAATACCAAGTTTGCTGTATATCAAGCTAACGAAACGGCCGCGAGCGCGCCATGAGCGTGGCATGTAAATCATG
The DNA here is from genome assembly GCA_030522465.1 of Rhipicephalus appendiculatus. Classification (NCBI taxonomy): domain Eukaryota; kingdom Metazoa; phylum Arthropoda; class Arachnida; order Ixodida; family Ixodidae; genus Rhipicephalus; species Rhipicephalus appendiculatus. The sequence continues at coordinate 164,798 of JALIZH010023982.1, read as the reverse complement.
TTGTTCATGACATGCACATCATTATTTGCATATTACCACCTGTCATTTATGTTCGTCATACAGTCACGTCACTCAATACCAAATTCGGTGTACCAAATTCGGTGTACCAAAACGGCGGCGAGCACGCCATGAGCGTGGCATGTAAATCATACTTTTGATGACAAGTTAGTCATGACTTTCATGATATGACCAGCCATTTATGTTCGTCATGCAGTCATGTTATGCCATACCAAATTTGGTATAAATCCCATTAACGATACTGCCAGAAGAGCATAAAGTCGTAGGCGGCTAGATAGATAGCTAGATAGATAGATACGCTCAAAGTCGCCGAAGTTGGATAAGAAATGCTTCGCATTTAAAATACAAAGGATCGCCTACCCACAATAACATTTAGTAATTGTGCCGGTGCATTACAAAAAGGCAGTCCTTATTCTGGAAGAACGTCTACGTGCAGCTGACCTGTTTCTCGACGTTTTCTTTCTTTTAACAAGAAAGTATTTTATGCCGGGGTCCACCAAGATTTGAGTGACGTATTTACGTCACGGAAGGGACGTCGAAAAAGTGCGCATGATCAGAAGACAAAGAAAAAAGTTTCGTCAATGGGAGTTGAACCTACGACCTCTAGGTCTGCGACGAATGATGCCGGGCACGCTAGCGTATCCACTGCGCCACGGTCACATACTCTGTAGGCTTTAAAAACAAGCCTTTTATATCTACCACTGTCCCTCTCAAGGTGCTCTTGCTAAAGTGAAGTAATGCATTATGACCGTGAAATGCACGATTAGTTCCTTCAAAGCGTCGTTTCTACGTGTTCGTTCCAATCGGCGCGTTTCGAATACGAAAAGTGCAATTTTTGTCGACGCATTAACACACTGCCAGGTGACGACCTTACCCCTAGCTGGCATCGTCCTCGCTCATAGCATCCGTCCATACCAAAAATAGCTCTGCAACGCGCGAGTGCATCGCGTGGCAGTCACTCCGCGTTCTGCTCGCCCCGCGAAAAATCGCAGCCGGCCAACGGGGAACACACAACGCGCGTTGCGTTTCCCTCTGGTCGGGCAGCGTTGGTCAATAATTCTAACATGCCGCGAGTAGGCGACCTCAGCCCAAGTTCAGCATCCAATCAGTGACGCTGTTCTGGCTGTCGCACCGCTTTCTTCCGCTCTCACCGTAGAGCTACCACAAGCATCTATGACTACAACGGTCTGTTTAATCATTGATCATGGACGTTAGTCGTCGGGATACAAATGTACCACCAAGCGTCAACGTGGATGCATCCACATTAAACGGTGCCCTAACTGTCAAACAGAGAGAGAGAGAGATACTCTTTATTGGAAAAACAGAGATTTTCGCCGGCGTCTATATAGCGCTGACATGCTGCTCTGTATAGGGATGGGGAAGGGGACTAAAAGATTTCAGAAGAGACGGAAGAAAAGAATGAGAAAAAAAGAATATAAACAAATAAGAACGGTGCATGTGAACCTGATAAAAGTATTTACAGTTAGGGTGTCAGGTAAGTTAAGCTTTCCCTATGGGAATTATTCGATCATTATAGCCGTTCGACAAGGCCAATTTCGGATAGGTAATTGACTAACGAATGTATAACCCGACGCTGTTTTGAATGTCCGGGCACTGGGCCTAATATGTTGCGCAACGTTAACTGTTCGTGGTAAATCATGTCCACTTGTCGTTCAAGCAATTGTCTCTCGTCGTGGTACGCGGGGCATTCAAGTAGTATGTGCTCCACTGTTTCTATGTTGCCACAGTTATCACAACAGCGACTTGTGGTACGCCCAATGCGGTACAAATAACTGTTAGTGTATGCCAAGTTCAGTCGCAGACGATGATATAATGTCTCTAGGTGACGAGGGAGTGGATGGGAAATTTTCGCTCTCCCTTCTGGGTCAACACAAAACAGGAAGTTATCATTGCGAAACGGCAAATTCCGCACGCGGTCTTTTTCCTGATGGGCATATCTTTTAGCGATGTTCGAAGCGTCGGTTTTGGTAAAAAATATTCTTCTGAAATTCCGGTATTGGAGTCCATTTCGGGCAGCTTCATCCGCTTTTTCATTTCCCGAAATACCAGCGTGGCCAGGTATCCACTGGAACGTAATGCTATGTCCAGCAATCTTAGCCCTGTGATGAAGATATGCGATATCAGACGCTACCGGTTGGTGATTACCACGCTTAAGCCTGCTCCACATGCTTTGTAGGGCTGCTTTAGAATCTGTAAATATTGCCCATCTTTTTGGCGGATGCTTGTCGTAGTACAACCAAAAGGGCCTCCCCGAATGCCATATAACTCCGCTGACGTAGAGGATGTCGCTCTCTCTAGACGAAACGCGAGAGATTTTCCTGTAGAGGGCACGAAAACTCCGTACGATGATCGACTCTGGGTTGTAGAGCCATCTGTGAATATGTGCGTTTCGTCGGCGTATTCTCTGTATGTATAGTCTAACGCTATGTGATGGGTAGCTGCTTGGGGCATTTTCCTTTTTGCACCGATTCCGGGGATATATGACACAATTTTTAGTGGTGACGGTGTCCAGGGCGAGATGAACTTTGGCGTAATAGGTGACGCCTGATCAGGGATCGAAAGACGTGCGCATATGCTTCCAACGGCCTTCCCGAAGCTAGATGTAGGACTGGCTTTGGAGATATTCCTTAAAAAGAGGGTCTTGGTGTGGATAACGTGCCTGAGGTGAATCCGAAGTGTCTCCAGCGCAGATATCACTTCAAGAGGCAGGTATCTGGCTTCTGCTACAGTTCCTGCTCGAGACGACCCCTTTGGAAGGCCAAGACATATTCGAAGACTGTTGTTTCGTGCTGCATCCACTTTTCTCCTGCTTGTGTAGGATATATTATGCAGGATGGGCAGGTAATACCGCAATGTGCCGTCGACGTAAGCTTTATGGAGGAGCACCACTTGATCGGCAGTTGCTGCCCCACTGTGATCCAGCTAAAAATCGGAATACGTGCGACGCCGACGAAATCTTCTCGCTGAGTTTCTTCACTTGAGGAGACCATGTAAGGTTCCTATCAATGGTCACTCCAAGGAACCATTTGTGTCTTGACGTATGGAAGGGCGCGATCCACCCAACACTAGTGGGTATTTTTCCATCCTCCTCCTCAAGAAAGCCATAGCGACGCTTTTGTCGGAGGACAGGCTGAGACCTCTTGAATTCAGGTAGGCCGATATATTTGCCAGCGCTCTCTGGAGACGTTGTTGGGTGTTTCTTCGGGAACGCGCCGCACTCCAAATACAGATATCGTCCACATACAGTGTGATGCTGACGCCCCGGGGCAGGGTTCTTTTCAGATGGATAAGAACTAGATTAAATAATATCGGGCTTAATACAGCTCCTTGCGGGACTCCCTTTTGGATGGCATAAAACGCTGTAGGGCCCTCCGGAGTACACATGAAAAGTTGGCGTCCTTGAATATAGTCTGCAATCCATGCGTAAAGCCGTCCTCCAAGACCAAGGGTTTCCAAAGCTTCGAGTATTGCTTTATGATAGACGGAGTCATACGCTGCCTTGATGTCCAAAAATTACGCAGTAGGTGTGTATCCACAGGCCAACTCTTCTTCAATTGAGGAGATCAAGGCAATGACGTTATCAATTGCAGATCTGTTTTGACGGAAGCCATTCATTTCCTCCGGGTAAATTTTCTTAGTTTCTAGAAACCAAGTGAGTCGTTTCTGAATCATTTTTTCGAGTAGCTTCCCTACGCAACTGAGTAGAAATATGGGTCTGAAGGAGGCGTAATTTGTTGGCTGCTTCCCTGGTTTCAATATGGGAACAACTTTCGCAAGTTTCCACCTCCGTTGGCAACCTCCCCATTTATGTACTCCAAAAGACGTAGTCGGGATGTGTGGCTTAAATTTGCGAGTGCTGCATAACTCACTCCGTCATGGCCAGGTGCTGATCTCTTGTTCGTGTCACCGATTGCTGCCATGGGCTCCTCAATTGTAAAAGGCACCTCTAAATCAGGAAAGGTTGCTCGGGGTGTACGAGACTGATTTGCCCTGTTCAGAGAAGGATTTGCCCCACTGGAAAGGAGCCTACAGTACTGTTCTGCCACCTCTTTCAGCGATGTGCGCTCGTACTAATATACGTTGTGCAAGTTATCTTATATCAATGTACAGTAAACATTCAACTACTTCTCTAAGGACACGTTTCACTTTCGTGTTATACCAATTCCTATGACGGGGGGATCAACCATGTTTTTAGCTGTGTCGCTGCCATGAACATTGTTTAGCCACGGTCCTCCAACGAGTGCGGCGTCTTTCGCTGAGATTCGAATGTTGCTATAATGGCATTGTCAAAGATTGTCTTGCGTGTTGCTTCGTTGGGAAGAGCCAAGAATGCGAGAATGGAATTGCTTTGTGTATTGCCACGCGCGTTTGTTATTTTCCCTTTTTGCGTATTCGGTTTTCGCCCACAGACTGTCAGTTATGCTCAGCGCAAACCGCGCCTGATTGTTCGAGCAACTTCGCGATTATTGTAGATCGTTTTGTTAAGATTGCGCGCAAGACGCAAACACTCGAGCTTATTGCAGAGCTTGCGCGACAACCAGTGATAAGGCTGCAACATTCGATGACACACGTATAACTGCCGACGCTCTTCACCACTTGTCAGTTTTTCGACGACCGACGCTCTGTGCGCCAATATCAGTATACAGCGTGCATTGCTTGCCCTAATTTCGGATTCGGTTTCGCGGCCGCAAGTTCGGCCAAATAAAGTGTTTAACCGTGAAGACACCCACTGCTGCCTTCGTCAACGGAAAGACCACGTGGCATGTGGTGGAGGTGCTGGTTCCTTCACTTTCCGGATGCCCATGAGAAGCCGGGAACCAAGCCTACAGCCCGAAGAAGACACCGAAATCCCGTGCAACAGCGATCTACACTGCGATCTATACGGAGGAGATGACGCGATTGTTTCGCCACGCCGACCCCAACATGACCGAAGAGAAGAAAGTGAGCTTCCTTATCAGGGGTGCCAAGCAAGAACTCTTCGCCGGATTCATCAGGAACCCGCCGAAGACGGTCACGGAATTCGTATTCGAAGACTCGAAAATAGAGAGAACGCTCGCGATGCGGACACAGCAATAGAACCGCAGCTTCACGTCTACGAACTACGCCGACGTCCAAGTGCTAGGAACCGCCGACCTGCGTGAGACGATCCGAGCGAGCGTGCAAGAGGAGCTGCGAAAATTTCTACGTTGAGCACGAGCACAAGTGGACTCCATTGCTGACGTCGTACGCCAAGAGATCCAAAAGTCACTGGACGGTCTTCAGCTTGCTCAGCCGAAGCTGCAAGCCGTGCTTTATGCTGCTGCAGCCAGCCGTCACGCTCCTCCTCCACGCCCACGCCGAGACGCCGCATCGCCCCAGTACCTTCGCCAGACACCACCACCAACGGCACCGACGCCATACCACCCACCTTCTGGGCAGCGCAACGCTCCGAGGAAGACCTCTGGCGCGCCTCTGGCCACCGTCCACTGTGCTACCATTGCGGAGAAGCTGGTCGCACTTACCGCCACTGCCAGTACCGCCAGATGGGACTTCGTGGTTTCGCCGTCGACGCGCCGCGTCCACATCGGGGTGTGCGACCACGCGACATCGCAGACTACTTCGCAGGAGCGCAGTGGACGCCCCGACGGCCGTCCCAATCGCCGTCGTTTGGCCGCTACATGTAGCTGCGGCGTCGCCAGTACACCCGCTCTACTCGGGCATTTCCGCGAGCCCATACCGGAAAATATAAGGGAAGCAACCGATGGTGGGGCGGTTGTTGTACGACCAACTACCGAAGATCCTCCACCGGCGCCAACGATGACGCCTCGTCTGAGCCTCAGGAGCACGCTGCAAGTCGAACGGAGCGCTGACGGCGCCAATTCACGACCGAAGGAAGACCTGACGACACCAGGTCGAAGCAGTGGAACAAGCCGACGTAGCCGTTATCCGAAGCCATGACCAAACTGCAACGCAAGACGACGAACTAGTGACCTGGACTTCGTCATCAACTGCCACAACGTCACCGCTCTCGTCGATACTGGGGCCGACTATTCCGTCGTTAGTGGACCGTTCGTCGCGAAGTTGAAAAAAGTGGGAAGGCCCCGAAATTCGGGACGGTCCCGAAAGGGGGAAAGTGCGGGAAGGCCCCGAAATTCGAACCGCCGGAGGCCATTTATTAATGCCCGCTGGGGACTTCAAGCAAGAGTCAGGATCAATAATCGGACTTCTCCTGCGAGCTTTGTAATCCTGTAACAGTGCTCCAGGGATGTGATACTTTGGTTGGACATCCTAAGTCAACACGGTGCCGCCATCGACCTGAGGTCTGAGTCAATAACAGTAACCTCAGATGAAGAACTGCCGCCCCACACGACGCCAGCGACGCATGCCTTAAATGTCATATAAGAGCAGGTCACCGTTCCATCTTTCTCCAGTGTCATCATTCCCGTCGGAACTGAAGAACCCAACAGATTTAGAAGGCGTCATCGAGTGCGACCAGGACGTGCTTCTCAACCGTCAGATTTACGTCACAAGAAGCATCGCCGAACCGCATGATGGAAAACTACAAAGTAATGCTCACAAACTTCAGCAACGAATACAGCCACATCAACCATGGTACGATGGTCGCCTACATGGATAATTTTGTGAACGCCCGGAATGTTTTCACCCTCATCGATGCTACCGAACTTGCTTCGATGAATCGAGCTCCCCAACCAGATTTCGACGTCAATCCGAGCCTTCCGACGCATAAGCACGGCCAGCTCGACACCCAGCTTCTGTGATTCAAGGATAGCTTCTCGTCGTCGTCAAGAATCAGACAGACCCCGGTCGAAAAACAACGCGTCATAACGGAGGAAAATGCAAGTTCTCTCTGCCAGAGCCCGTACCGAATTTCGACGCGAGAACGCGAGGCCGTAGAGCAACAAGTCCACGAAATGTTACGCGACCACATCATCCAGCCTTCCAAGAGTCCTTGGGCGTCACCCGTGGTGTTAGTGAAGAAAAAAGACGGAACCCTGGGTTTCTGCGTTGATTACAGTCGCCTGAACAAAATCACGAAGGAAGTGTATCCTCTCCCACGTGTAGACGACGTCCTGGTTCTACTCCACGGCGCGAAGCACTTTTCCTCGATGGACCTCAAGACCGGCTGTTGACAAATCGAGTTCGACGAGAGAGACCGAGAGAAGACCGCCGTTATCACACCAGACGGCCTCTTTTAGTTCAAGGTCATGCCCTTCGGTCTTTGCTAGCACCTGCGACGTTCCAATTTGTTATGGATACCATACTGGCAGGCCTAAAGTGGCAGACTTGCCTTGTGTACTTGGACGACGTCGTTGTGTTTTGTTCGAACTTAGACGAACATCTTCGGCGCCTTGAAGCTGTACTTCAAGTAATCAAGAACTCCGAACTCACCCTGAAGCCAGAAAAATGCCGCTTCGCGTACGAGGAACTTCTGTTCTTGGGTCACGTCATAAGCAAGTCTGGAGTTCGCCCCGATTGACGGAAAACAGCTGCCATCGCTGCCTTCCTGCCGCCCACCGACAAGAAGGCCGTACGCCAATTTCTCAGCTTGTGCGCCTATTACAGACGATTCGTCAAGGAATTTTCACGCATCGCCGAACCACTAACTCAGCTCAGCAAGAACGACGTCGAATTCAAGTGGGGAGTGGCACAAGTCGAAGCATTTCTAGAATTGAAACGACGCCTGCAGACGCCACCGATACTTGCGCATTTCGACGAACACGCCGGTACGGAAATCCACACCGACGCAAGCAGCATAGGACTCGGCGTCGTTCTTGTCCAGAGAACTGATGGAGTGGAAAGGGTAATCAGTTATGCTAGCCGATCGCTATCGAAGGCAGAAGCCAACTATTTTACAACAGGAAAAGAGTGCCTTGCTACCATCTGAGCAACGTCAATGTCTCGCCCCTACGTCTACGGCAGGACCTTCAAAGTTGTGAGCGACCACCAAGCCTTGTGTTGGCTAGCTAACTTGAAGGACCCTTCAGGTCGTCTCACAAGACGAAGTCTGAGACTTGAAAATTGGACGTTACCGTCGTTTATAAGTCGGACTGCTTTTCTCGCCGACTGCTTTTCTCGTGCCCTCTTCATCCCGCCGCAACAGGACGACCAGGAGGATGACTGCTTGTTGGGGACCATAAGCACCGATGAATTCACTGAACGACCGGGAGCCGACGCGGAACTCAGGGCCTGATTCAATACATCGAGGGCAGGACCGCCGTTGTTCCGAATGCATTCAAGCGAGGACTTGCGTCGTTCTTCTTGCGAGACAGCGTCCTCACGAAGAGAAACTTTTCACCACTGCGAGAAAAGAACCTTCTCGTGGTGCCTTCAGCACTGCGACCGGAAATCCTCCAGGCCCTACACGACGATTCAACGGCTGGACACCTCAGTCTTTCCCGCACGCTCGCAAGAGTACAGCAAAAGTGCTACTGGCCACGCCTTGCTGCCAACATCGCTCACTACATGAAGACATACCAAGACTGCCAGTGACGCAAGACACCGCCGACATGGCCAGCAGGCTTTCTTCAGCCGATCGAACCACCTAGGCAACAGTTCGAGCAGATCGGGGTGGAGCTCCTAGGACCGTTCCCAAAGTCGACTTGCGGAAATAAACGGATCGTCGTAGCTACCGACTACCTCACCCGCTACGTCGAAACTAAGCCCTGCCCAAAGGCAGTGCCGCCGGGGAGCCAAGTTGTTCGTTGAGAACATCGTCCATCGGCATGGAGCCTCCGAGGTTCTCAGGATGACAGAGGTACGGCGTTTACAGCTGACCTAACTCAGGCAATCTTGGGATACAGCCAGACAAGCCACCGCCCCACCACCGCGTACCACCCACACACCAGTGGTCTGGCCGAGCGTCTTAACAGGACCCTCGCCGACATGGTGGCCACGTACGTTGATGTCGAACAGAAGACGTGGGACGCCATCCTTCCGTACACCACCTTCGCAGGAGACGACACAGATGACACCATACAACTTGGTCTACGGAAAGAACCCGGCAACGACGCTCGACGCCATGCTGCCGAACGTCACTGAGGAGCAATACCTCGACGTCACCGCCTGCCTACAGCGCGCCGAAGAAGCCGGACAACTCGCCCACGTACGTATCAAGAATCAGCAGACGACTGGCAGACCCCGCTACAATCTTCGACGACGCTTCGTGGAATACCAGCCCGGCGACCGTGTTTGTGTGTGGACGCCGATACGCCGACGTGGACTCCGCAAAACTTCCTCGGCGATACTTGGGCGAACGGACACATGGGTATTAGCAACACCAGATGCGGCAAGCTGATATGTAGCGCTTGTGCTCGCGAGGATGGTAGCCCTGGATACTGCTACATAAATCCACTTTAGTGGATGGCGCTTAACTACAACTGACGCTAACCCGACGTGACAGCTGCATCATAGGACTACATGTGTAATGTTCATAACATCGGATAGCCGGTACTATACCACAAGTGGTGGTTCATGAAGATTGGGGTCTATTTGAAAAGCAGTTCCGAGACCTGGCGTGACTCTGTGCCAATAATACTTGATTGCCACGCAGAATGGTCGAGTTCCATTCCTGCAAGGACCCTGAAATTTATTATTTGCATTCGTCGAGTCAACGCAGCCGATGTCAGATTTTTCTTAATCCTCTCGCGTTAAAATTACCACTCTCTGTTCTCGCCGTTCTTGGGTAGACATAACCTGTAATTCACCTTGGCACATACCCACATAACTTTGGCACATACCAGCCCGTGGTATACGGGTATGTGCCACACGTGTCTGGAGGAAAGGGTTTGACGACGCACGCGACGGGATTGTCACATTATTCATGTCACGACCAGCGAGTGATATTCGTCTACCTATCTTACCCTCCAATACTAATTTTCGTTTACCCCAATTTAAGGGAGTGATCATGAGAGCACCCAGACGTAGGCGGCTAGATAGATAGACACATAGACAGATTGATTCATAGATAGATAGATAGATAGATAGATAGATAGATAGATAGATAGATAGATAGATAGATAGATAGATAGATAGATAGATAGACAGACACGCTCTAAGCGCCTGCAGTACGCAAAGAAATGCTGTACATACTGAAGGCGTCACACAATGGCGTCAAAATGAAAAAGGCGTTACACAATGCAAATTTTCGTAACGAGTGGGTTGTTGCATGCTCCACGCCACTACAAAAACCTTAGGCATAATTATTTATCGTTGGCAGCTACATCCCTAACAAAGTGCACATAATGCCTTACAAGTCTTTAGAGGGTACCAATCTTTTGGGAATAATGACATAGTGGACACTTCCCACTGCAAAAAAATTAAGATTTATGGCGTAGTGGGCATCATGGAAGTGTGCTTGTAGTAGTTGTACAAAAAGTTTAAAAAAAACAGTTTCGTCACTAGGGCAAAGCAATGAATGTGATAGCAAGAAATTAGAATGTCACTCGAAGAACGACAAGCAGCTCAATACTTACAGCGTGCCACTGAAGCACAAAGCAGGACGCTCAAAAAGAACACAAGGGTATACACAAGGCAAGCATGAACTAACAACTCTAATGGTTTTTACGTCGTTTGTATTTGAGCAACGCGCTTCAAGTGCCCGGAATGCAGCAGCCGACGCTGTTTGCTATTTCTTTTTTTCCTTTAAGCGGCGGCACGTAGAATTACCCCTCTGCGTCTGCTGCCACGCAGTGACGTCTAACGCCAAGTGTGCATGGTGTTTTTTTTACAGTGAAAACTGTTATAAGATCAAAAGAAGGGTGGCGTAGTTGTCCGCCGCCGCCACAGCCGCCGGTGTCCCGTAACTGCTATCGCAGGAAATAAAGAAAAAAACTAAATAAGAAAAATATTCAGGGTGGAATCTGGGTTTGTACCTAGGTCCGCTTCATTCCAACCCAGTATTTTACCATAGAGCTATGCCGGTGCTCCGAACTCCTGCGCGGTAAAACCTTATACAAACGTTATGTCGGCAAGGAACCGCGTTCACATACGCAATATAACGAGGCAGAAGAGTAAAATAACAACCAGGCGTCACAGAATGCGAACTGTGTAATCCAGGCGTCACACAATATGAATTGCATTACGAGTGGGTCATTGAATACTTCCAACCCATTAGAATGGGCTCAGCCATAATTCTTCATCGTTATCAGCCACCTAATGAATGAAGGGAGTAGTGGGTACGTTGCAAGGGTACTTGTATTAGTAGCCCAAGAGAGATAGAGAGCGAAATTTATTAGAAGGCCGAGAGGTCAGCCTGAGCTTGTGCGCTCTGGCCTGCTACTCATTACAGGGTAAAAGGGAAAGGGAAGAAAAGAGTGATGATGATGATGATAATGGGGACAGGAAGAGTTGATGTGTATCTACAATGACCACGTAACACACAGTGGTCTTCTTAAAGTCTACTGTCAAGTCCAGTATTCTTCAGAAAATCTATAAATGCCCTTGTAGCAGTCGTTGATGCTGTCTGGTTGGACATTGCGGACAATAGGTTAGCTTCACTAGTGTGTTAACACCGATGCCGGCCAACGTTGAAGCCAGCATCTTTCGCTGGGACACGTAAAGAGGGCAGTCGCAAAATAAATGTGTTAGAGTCTCAACCACTGGACAGCGCTCACAGCTCGGGCTGTCAGCACGGCCGATAAGGTGCGCGTAGCATCGGGTGAAGGCGACGCCTAGTCGAATCCGGTGCAGCAGACTGGTGCGGTGTCGCTTCATTTTAGCCGGCAGTCGAAAAGTCATGTTAGGGTCTGTTTCCCGCAGACGTCTATTGCGATTGTCCGGTTGAGACCAGTAAGTTGTTATGAACTCTCGCATATGTGATCCCAACAAAAAGTTCACGTCATTTCGAGAGTACCAAATATTTACGAGAACAGGGCTGTTATCCAAAGCAGTTTTTGCTGTAGCATCAGCGAGCACGTGCCTGCCATGCCACAGTGTCCAGGTACCCATTCGAAAATGACCGTGTGACCATTCCGTTGCGTGATATTGAATGCCTGCATGATTTCGGAAGCCAATACGTAATATTGTCCTAGTCTTGAGCATGAATTGAGGGCTTGCAATGCAGATTTTGCATCAGAAAGTATAGTCCACCTGCGTGGTGCTTGGTCGGATGCAAAGAGAACAGCTTCCCGTATAGCAACCAATTCTGCGGCTCTTGATGATGTTATGATCTAATCTGTAGCGAGTGTCGTGTCCACCTTCTGTTCTTTGTCCCTGTCGAAAATTGCGCTACTTCACCATACTCTAAAATGATCAATTACCAACTAGCCCAGCTGTCAACCTTATTGAACTGTACTGCCGGGAAATATCCAGTTGAAGGACCACAAAAGCGGCGGTTGAAACGCAGAGTCATAGACCCATCGGTGTATACATGTATATAGTCATTGTATGTCTCAGTCAAGTATGCCAGGGTGAGTTGCTATAGGCTAGCACAAAGAACCAGTGATTTCTTTGGAATACCGGGTATTTCAAGGTATACCAGTGGCTTTCGCGGTGTCCACAGTGGCACTTCAGGGATCTCGGTTGGTTCAAAACCTAGAAGAATGGTACGCCTCTGAGTATTAATGCATTCCGAGTAGGAGCGGCGTGGTCGGTTCGTCGGCAGTGAAGACAAGTAGTGGTGCGCATGCCGGGTCAGCAGCCGAAGGTGGATTCGAACAGGTTCACAAGCCAAGTCAGCCTCAATAGGTTAGGTGCGTGACTCTTCGATGGTGCCTGATGTTGTAGTACATCGCGGGAGGCCTAGGCATGTCCGGAGTGCTCACGCTTGAAGGCTCTTCAACGTACGAATGCACGTTGTACGCATACGGGAAAGCACAGGTGAGCTGTAGCATAGATATCCCACAGACAATGCCTGGTGCAACTGCAGAAGGCTTTTCTCAGAGGGGCCCCATCTTAGTCCAGCTACAACGTGAAGCACGTCTACAAAGCTGCTTAGTTTGGTCCGCAGCGCCGTGACATGCTTCGACCAAGATAAATTGCGGTCAAAAACGACGCCTAAATACCTGTAATGCGTCACAGAAGGAATCACTGCTCCGTCAGCGAATATCGGGTACCGCGTCATTCATTTCCTTGTGAACACCAATGTAGCACACTTTCCAGTTGAGAGTTGCAGGCCTTGACGGCGCAAGTACTTGGATGTTATTGACGTAACCTGTTGTAGTCTTGCTCGCATTTGCGGGCGCGTTACTCCAGAGGCCCACATGCAAATATCGTCTGTGTATAACGCTGATTTTGACATTGTCAGGAAGCTCCGCACCAAGACCAATGAGCGTGACATTGAACAGTGTTGGGCTGAGAACCGCGCCTTGTGGAACACCATGGTTGACGTAGTGCCTGCCAGTGTCGCCATCAGCCGTCGACAAGAAAATGGTACGTTCGCTGAGACAGCTGGCAATCCATGCGTGAAGTGGACCCCCCTACGCCAACGTCTTCAAGCGCGTCAAGAATGGCTTCATGGAGGACGTTATCGTAGGCGCCTTTTATGTCCAAAAAAATTGCACCAACTTATCCCCGGCGTTGTCTTTCCCGTTCCACAGACAAAACTTGGTTTATAACTCTGTCTATAGATGAACGACCCCTGCGGAAACCATTCATGTAATCTCGCAATGTGAAAGTATTCTCCAAGAGCCATTCCAGTCTCGTAAGCACCATACGTTCCATTACCTTGCCGACGAAACTGGCTAAGGCAATTGGTCTGTAAGAAGAGAGTTCGTTGGAACACTTGCCTGGTTTCAATACGGCCACTATGAGGCTGCACTTCCAGTTAGCTGGTACCCTCGCCGTGTCCCACGTAGCATTATGCAAGGACAAAATAGCTTTCTGTGCTTCCTGGCTGAGATGAGAGAGAGCCGAATAAGTGATTCCATCAGGTCCTGGCGCGGAGGAGTGTCGGGAGGCGGAGATAGCAGCGTCGACCTCGTGCAAAGTGAACGGCAGGTCGAGACGCTCGTCACAGAATGGTGGTGAGGCATAACATGAAGGTGATCCTGGTGAGAAGGACGTGTCAACGAGCAATCGGCAGTAATATTCTGCTATTTATACTTTACTCCGTCCGTGCTTTAGGGCCACACCTTGCAATGGGAACAACTGCGGCGTATGTGTCCAAAAGTTTCGTACAACCTGCCATATTCATGATTATGGTTTCCTAGGATCCAGATAACCACAGAATGTTCTCCACCGTTGCCTGTCCAGCTTATCGAGGTGTCGGAGTACATGTCGCTGTGCTTGACAAACACGCATCTGCGTCAGCGTGTCGTATGGTAACTCCGCACTTCCATATGCTGTGGAGTGTAATCAACATTATTAGATCGAATGGTGGTCCGTCATAACTTTCAACAGTAATGGCAGCAAGGGGGTCTAAGGGGAAATCTTTTTTCGTGGTACGCTGCAGTACGTCCCATAAAATAACAGGGTGTCCCAGCAGTCAAGACACATATGGTCTATCGTTTTAACTTTTGAGCATCTTGAAGATGTCCGCAAATGGTTATATCGTGTAGAGCTCTTTTTACAAATGAATGAGTTTTAGTGTGTCCTCATTTGTTTCAGTTTGTCCTTCACGCTTTTTCTGTCGATCTTTTACCTATTTTGATGCAACCAATGTTTGGATTTTGAATACAGTGTGCTCTTTGTTTGTTTGTTACATGTGAAGTTCCAGCAATAGAGAAAAAAAGGGCCCGTGGCTGTGTGGATTAGCGTGGCTGAGCGAGGGGTCAGCGGGAAAATGTAGTAGACAATAAATTCAATGCACCAAAACCAAAGCGGGGTTTGGGGGATCGAACTTTTTTCTACTACTTTATTTTTCTTTGTACATTATATATATATATATATATATATATATATATATATATATATATATATATATATATATATATATATATTAAGGATAACTAACAGACAATGATGCCAAGGAAAGTATAGGGGATGTTATTAGAAGTAATTGTAATGTAAATGTGAAGAAAGAAAAGTGGACGAAAAGATAACGCCAGGTACGACGAAACAATCTTTGTATTCACAACAAAGGCGCGTGAGCCAGAAAACGAACACCCGGCGAGAGAACACACGATGATGATGATCGCGATGATTTGTATGCACAGGTGAAGTTGATGAACTACACAAACCTGGCGTCGTCTCACAATATATATATATATATATATATATATATATATATATATATATATATATATATATATATTAAGGGTAAGGGCAGCTTGTTCGAGGCATGTCAAAACAACGTCAAGTCGATGGTTGTGTTCGGCAAAAGTGCGACCAAAAATGACGATGTCGTCAAGGTAGCATAAACAAATCTCCCATTTCAGGCCGCGCAGTACCGTGTCCATAAACCTTTCAAATGTAGCGGGAGCGTTGCACAAACCAAACGGCATGACATTGAATTCAAACAAGCCGTCTGGTGTGACAAAAGCGGTTTTCTCTTTGTCGACGGAATGCATGGGTATTTGCCAATAGCCCGATCGGAGGTCCACAGATGAGAAGTAGGATGCTGAATGAAGACAATCGATAACATCGTCTATACGGGGCAATGGATACACATCCTTTTTCGTCACAGAATTGAGGCGCCGGTAGTCTACGCAAAATCTCCAGGACCCGTCTTTCTTTTTCACGAGGATGACCGGCGCAGCCCAAGGGCTAGAAGAATCTTGAATGACGCCCTTGGCCAACATGTCTTCCACCTGGTCAGCGATGACCTTGCGCTCCGATGCGGACACACGGTATGGTTTCTGCCTTATGGGATGCGCGGACCCCGTGTCGATCCTATGACGAGCCCGCGTGTCTGGAACACGAACTTTGGTAGCGTCCTGGGTGAAATCAAATAATGAAGCATGCTTGCTAAGGACGCTGACCAGGGCTTGACGCTTCTCGGAGGTTAGTGCCTTGTTGATCATATTCAGAAACGGTGAAGAGTCTTCAGGGACACCAGGGCTAGTCTCGTGCGCGCGGACTTCGTGCGAAGCGTCGTTACTTAAGGCGTCTATGCTGATGCTTGTATCCGGTTCAAACGAGGCAAGTCGCATACCGCTCGGTAGCACAACAGACTGGTTGGATAAATTTGACACCCACAACGTACTTGTTCCACCGGCCACAGAGATAATACAACGGGGCATCAGCACACCCTTCTTTGCAACGATCGAAGGCACCGGATCAACAATAGCATCAAATGCACCATTTTCGACACCACCAACAGTAACTTGAACGCTGCATAAGGAACGGGATGGTAAGACGGAATCTTCAAGGACGGCGAGGGCGTACGAACAGGTAGCAGGTTGGTCGGCAAGAGGAGAGAGGAAAAGCTCGCCGGTACCGCAGTCAAGAGTGGCACCGCACTGCTGCAAGAAATCCAGACCCAGAATTACATTATGCGTGGATTTAGCGAGCACTGTGAATTCGGCTTGGTATACGTTATTAGAGAAACAAACGTTCGCGGTGCACACACCAATAGGTCGGAGCAGTTCTCCACTCACAGCACGAAATGCGTTAGTGTTATCCCACTGAAACATCACCTTACGGCCTAATTGAGTTTTAAAATCCATGCTGATAACGGAGACACTTGCTCCCGTGTCCACTAAAGCTAGCGTGGTAACATTGTCCACAGAAACACAAATCTTGTTATGACACATGGTCACTGGCGGAGGCATGGCGGCGTGTAGCTGAAGATGACTGGCGACCTCACCTCCATCGGTCGCGCTGCCTAGTTTCCCGGCGGCGGTGACGTGAGACGTCGTCGAGGAGATGGGGACCTTCGGTAACGTGAAGGCGGCGGCGTCAAGCTCCGCACAGAAGCCGGTGAGTCGCTGCGGTGATTTGCCCGATGGTTTGACCTGCTGTCAGAGTCAGAGGGCCAGGGTGTCTCGTCAACGTGCTGGTTGCTGCGCCGGTAGAAAGTACGCGGTCGCTCATAGGACGGTGCTGCCGTGTTACGGCGATGAGGGCAAAATCGGGCGACATGGCCGCGGACGCCGCAATGGAAGCATATGGGACGCTCACGGGGTGCACTGATGTTGTCAGCAGAAGGATGACTGGCCCGGCCGTCCCACTGCTGAGAAACGGCAGGTGGTCTGCGTGCGTAGCCATCATACAACTGGTTATTTGGACGCGGATTCATAGTAGGGGTTGGCACTCTAGGACGAGGCGCATAGTTGTAGGTATCAAGGGAGGCGGCGTTGATAGCCGTCGCGCCAAAGTCGCAGATAGGAAAAGGCTCTCGGACATTTGGTGTCGGGAGAGAAGCCGCCTCACGTCGGTCGAGCTCTTCGCGCACTACTTGCCGAATCACCGACGCGAGGTCCGATGGGGCTGGGAGCACGTCGACACTGGCGACATTAGTTACGTTGGCCAGGCGGCCGAACTTTGGTGTAATTCGTCGAGCTTTCAGGGCTTCAAATGTCCGGCAGTGCTTAATGACGTCACTTACGGACTCCAGGCTGTCTTTCGCGATGAGGAACTGGTAGACGTCCTCGGCGATCCCTTTTAGAAGATGACCGACTTTGTCCTCTTCCGTCATCCGCGGGTCCAGGGCCTTGCACAACTTGAGCACTTCCTCGATATACGTCGTGCAGGTTTCCCCTGGAACTTGAGCTCGTTGCATGAGAGTTTGCTCGGCGCGCTTCTTTTTAGCTGCCGGATCCCCGAAGCACTTCCTGATTTCATCTACAAACTTCTGCCACGTCGTCAGGCTTTCTTCGTGGTTTTCAAACCACACAGATGCGGTTCCCTTAAGAAAGAGACCTACATTGTTGAGCTGGCCGGTAGCATTCCAGCCATTAAACCGACTCGCCCGTTGGTAGAAGCTGAGCCATGCGTCGACATCTTCCCCAGCTTGTCCGGCGAAGGGTCGGGGCTCGATGTAGGGCTGCCACGGAATACTGGAAGCAGGTTGCAGGTTGTCGTTGTTGCCGTCGGAAGCCATCGCAGGTGGCAGGCCAGCAATTCGTCGACTTCGGCGAAGCTCCACGTATTGCGCCTCAGCGGTCAGTGCGTCGTCGTTCGTCGGAGTCGCCGTTATCGTACCCAGCACCTCCACCAAAAACTGTTACGATGGGGTGTGTTTATTAACTAATGAATAGCGAAGGGTAGCCGCGCCGACACCGAGTTGTTTCTAAGACAGCCCACTTCGTTCTCCTCTTCTTTCGTCTCACCGTTGCCGCTTCAGCGTAACAATATATATATATATACCCGGGACATGACGGCGACAGTGACGGCAGAAATCAGCCGAGAGGGTCCATATAATTGCTATCGCATAAAAGGCTCTGAAAGGCCGCTCTTCCCGTTTTCGCTGTGACTGCTGCGCGTTCCGCGCAGGCCTCGAGGTTTTTCCCGTGTGCTAAATGTAATGGTCTTTTATAACCTTTAAAACCTCCTCCTGTATTTATTCTCTTCTTTATTCTTGTTTTTGATTGTCTGTGTCGTTGCTACGATTTACATATCTATGTACAGTCGCGCTCAATATGAGTTGCAACACGCTGGCTGTGGATACAGTGACCTAAAGCCTGAACAATGACACCGACAAACGTTAAATTGGTTTAGGAAGTAGCACTAATTGAGAGAGTTTAATTCTCCAATTTTTTTCATGTAGGTGTCACTTTGCAGTGTTCGCGCCATTTTGAGTACGGACACCGTGTAGAGCACTGCACGGGCCCGGGCCGGCCCGAAAGCCCGGGCCCGGCCCGGCCCGCGGGCCGGGTCGGGCCGGGTAAGTAATTGTTAGATCGGGCCCGGGCCGGGCTCGGGCCCATGAGCTTCGGGCCCGGGCCGGGCCCGGGCCTGGGTCAGGCCCGTATCAGGCCCGACTCTCATACACGTCGGCAATGGCGCGTAATGCTGTTTGGCTTTGTTGTTTTGGGGCATTTAGCGTCCCGAACCTATTCAGGCTATCTGAGACGCTGCAGTGGAAGGCTCCGGGTAATTTAGACCACCTGAAGTGCATTAGCGTGCACTGAAATCGCACAATACAAGAAGTCTCGCATTTTGCCTCCGTCGGTATGTTACATATAATTTCTGGAAATTGTCTCATATATGTTCCCGCCATTATATTGAGTGAAACACGTACTTGGGTACCATGTATCAAAAGAAATGGTATAGCTGAGCAGCACTGCGGCAAGAGTGAAGCAACGGTGCACTGCCCAGATTAGTGCATATAAGATGTGCCAATCGGCATCATGGGAAACATTTCGAGTATGCAGCTACGCTCAGATGCCCGCCGCGCCTGCTTCCGCCTTCGTGACTCTGTAGACTGGCCAACGCGACTACGAAGATACGCAACGCGTGTTCGGGCGAACACAAAACTACGAGACACGCAACCAACGCAACGAATTCTTCAAAGACCGAGGATAGACAGAGAGAGGAGGCGTAGGCGCCGCGCCACCACGGCGCCCGTCTCCGTTGGCGAGGCACGGCGCCGCAGCGGCGCCGAACGCCGAACGCGTGATATGTACATGTACAGCGCACACGGCACCGTCTTCATCACGGAAGCCAATCGACGCACGCTTCACGAGAGTCACGTGATTCCTGCAGAAATATCAACTCACTGTCTTTCTGGCTCGACATTTGAAAAGGGGCTAAGTGGATAACCAGAGTCACGGTACCGAGTGTAGTTCTGCAATTCTGTAAATGAACTGCTCGTTACATTAAGTTGAAAACCTCAGCGTCACCGAGCGTTATTGACGTCGATTACACTGTTCATCGGCACCACCGGCTCTTCAACTGGGCTTGATTTCATAGCCTCATGAGTTTCTAGGGCTACTTCATCAGTCGATGACATAACTGGAATTGACTCTGAGGTAAGTTAGCAGTTTTTAAGCTTTCTTCGCTCTACTACAGTCACAAAGCTTTACTATCACGGATGTACAGTGCGAAAGGAAAGTCCAGGACATTCATTTTAAGTTTCTAGACAGAATGTAGTCGTGTTTCGTCGGGTCACTAATTTCCTCATTTCGGTTTAATACGTCCGACTGAATTGCTGTGAATGGGTATTGGTTTCGCGCCTTGTACACTTTTTCTTTCTTTTTGCATTTTTGCTTTCTTTACCAGCTGTCTTACCGAGCGCCTCTTTTGTAAGACGCAGTGCTAAGGTGCCGTATGTTACCACGCGCGCTTTCGTATTAATCTTGCGCTTTGTAGTGATTTTTCTTTTGAAACACACAAATACAGTTAAAACTCCATTTAACGAATTTGAGGGGAGCCGCGAATTATTTCGTTAAATCGAAGACGGCATTTCGCGGTTACTTAATTCGGTACATTCGATTATATGGCGTAGCGGCATCCGGAAAGCTACCATGGCATCATATTTGCGTAGCGTAAAGGCGCGAAAAATTAAATAGCGGCCTTAGAAAACGACGGCCACCTCCAGGGTGTATGAAGCAACAAAAATTGTTAGCTTAAAATAAAGTTGCTTCTTTCATAAAGTTGCTTCTCTCTCTGTTACCTCAACAATAAGGGCCACAGGTGACAACATATTTATTTCCCAGCAAAGAAGTCGGTGATCTTGGCTTGCTTGCGTTTTCTTAGCAATGGCCACGCAGTTTAAATTGGAAAAAGGTGTTCCGCGATGTTGCTGTTTGCTCGCAATCAATAACTTTTGGGGCGTTATCTAAAAATAGACAAAGAATGATCAATTCTCTATCTCATTTTCCAAAAAAAAAAAAAAAAGTTTGTTAAATCGGGACGGATCTCGAAATTTGTTTCGTTATATCGAGTTAGTCAAAGTACGGGACCCTACGGGTGTCTGAGGGGGGAATCGGGGTATCTTCGTTAAAGATCAAGAATATTCTACTAAGGCCGCGCTAGAAGGCATCCCGCGCCTACACGCACACGCACCTAGGCATTCGTATGTGTTCTCGTAAGTGCGACTTGGTCGCGAGCTGCACGTTTCAGGTTTGTTAAGCTATAGTTTATGCGGCTCTTTCTCCACCATCCTCTTATATATATATTTGGGAGAAATAAAAGTTCGTTTCATTGACTGATGGATTTATTCGTTTTAATTTTATGCAAGGAAATTAAGAAAAATATTCAATTGGCCCTGCTTTAGGTTTTTAGGTAACCGTAATATGACCTTACTATTGGACTCCCCTGCGTCACGATCTGTTTTCGAACACGTCGAGTTTAAGGAGAGTGACAAGTTATGCAAGAAAGGTGTACTTTCTTCCTCCTTTAGTCGGAACAAGCGAGCCAGCCTGGCGAACCCTCCCAGGAGTAGTTAGAGCACGTTTTTTTCTCTCTCTCGTTGCATTGCGCAATAAACCAAGTTTGCAGGATATGTTCTGCTCTATTTACTCAATAGTCCCAGCTTGTCAGCAATTAATGTAAGCTCGACTATAAATGTCCGCTTTTTTTCCACTTTATGTGGGCGCTGTATGTTGTAGTCGTTCTTTGAAATGCAATAATAACATTGCATGGTTAGCGCTGCGTGCATGGACAGCCAGCTGTGCTTCCTCATATATCCCCCTGCAATTCTTTCGCAAAAGTGTTACGGGCGTAATTAACCGATGGCAAACACACTACCAGTGAAAATCGTGACACTGTCATAAGTTCTCACAACACTGTCCAGGAACTATCTTGTGCGTGGCTGGTATCTTCACTATAAGCGAAGATTGGACAGCGCCTCGTTTATGCTCAAAAAATAATTTTTTGAAATGGGCCGGGCCGGGCCGGGTCGGGCCGGGCCCAAATCTTTCGGGCCCGGCCCGGGTACGGGCCGTATTTAAAAACACCGGGCCGGGCTCGGGCGGGCCTGAGCATGGCGCTTTCGGGCCGGGCCGGGCCCGGGCCGGAAAAAGCCGGCCCGTGCAGTGCTCTAACACCGTGTTGCAACTCATATTGAGCGCGACTGTTCAATCTATGCGAATTTAGTGTTCAGGAGGTGATGAGGGCAAAGGTAAAAATATTGGACCGTGCTTAGTGCATGCAGCAACGAAAAATCGGCTTAGGATTTAACAAAACTGGGAAATTGAGTTTGCATTATAACGATGGAAATTATAACAACAAATCTTAAAGACGCTATGAAGGAGATATGAGAAAGATAATGCCAAGTACACCTGCTTTCTCATGAGTGTCCCCACGAGCCCTGTGATGCTATTTTCCGTGGGCACTGAGTTCTTTATTGTCTTGACGGCTGTGTGGACTATACGCCATGCTCTATTTACATAGCTGTAAGGGGGGGTGCCTGTATCGTTTCTACAGCGAAAGCTGTTATGTGATCACAACAAGGGCCGTTTTCGTGCCGTAGTTGTCCGCCGCTGCCGGTGTTCGTAACCGTTATCGCGCGAAATACGAAGAAAACTAAATAAATAAAAATCCCCATGGCAGAATGGGAATCGAACACGGGGCTTCGGCGTGGCAGCACAGTACTCTGCCACAGAGCTACGCCGGTGCTTGTCCCGACTTTGAACAAGATCGACGAACTCTCCAGTGTGCCTTAAGGACACTGGATGATCGTCCTCTTACTCAGGAAAGATCTTGGGTGCATGGTCTACAGTACATCAGCCCAGAAAGCCACACGAGCCTTTCTACCATTCTTGAAGGCAACATACTGAGTGACCGCCTGTGAAACCCTCCACTGTGTGCGTGGTGTGCAATATGCATCTATTTTTCTGTCTCTCTCTCTTTTACTCCCTTACTCCCCTCTCAACATGTGTAGGGGAGCAAACTGGACGTAGTGTAGTTAACCTCCCTACCTTTCCTATATACCTTCTCTCTCTCTATCTCTCTCTGTACGCCGGTGCTTGCAACTGCGTTGAAAAATGACCCTATGCAGGCTTCATGTCGGGTAAGGAATCGCGTAAATATGTGTAATAAAGCTTTTTAGAACAGTGAGGTAACAACCCGGCGTCACACAATGCGAATTGCGTAACGAGTGGGTTGTTCGATGATCCAACCCATTACAAAATCCTCAGGTATAATTCTTCATCGCCGTCAGCTACAACATCAACAAAGTGAAAATAATGCGTTACAAGTGTGTAGCGGGTTCCGCGCTTTTCTGAAGTATGCCGAATAATGGCACAGTGGACGCTTTCGCACTACACGAAAATTATGATGATTTGTGGCGTTGTGGCCAGGGGCGTATCCACAAATTTGTTTTCGGGGGGCGCACCTCCTTGATTTCGGGGAAGGCACCTCCTTGAAATGGTCATGTTTCGATCAGTATGCCATAGCGAAAAAAATTTGAGGAGGGGGTGGGGCACGGGCCTGGTGTGCCACCCTCTGGTTACGTCACTGGTTGTGGGTACTATGCGAGTGTGCTGGTACCGACTACGCAGACCGATGCTGGTACCCACTACGCGACCGATGTCCCAAGAGTGTTTAAAAAAGGCTCTAGAAAGGCCGCTCTTCCAGCTTTTAAAAATATGTACTCCGACTTAACATAACAAAATATAACAAAAATTACATAGACGTTTCGCCACCTATGCGGGTGGCATCCTCAGTATGCACTGGCACAAAATGAGTGGAGGTCGCCCAGTCCACTGCTAGTCTCGTATGTCTCTGTACACATCCGGTAGGGGGGCCGCGGTTGTTGTTGCACGCCGACTTGTCGCGACGGATGAACCACGACTCAAGCAGCTTTCTCTTCCCCCACCTTTGTTCCCGAGCCAGCGTCGTCGCATTACTGAAGTCGAAGGTATGCCCCGTCGTCCAGCAGTGTTCCACCAGTTCGGCCTTGGAACGCGTAGCGTGGGTGGCTTTAGCGACGTCCCCTTTGTGCTCTTTGAGCCTCGTTGACCGCTTCCTGCCAGTTTCGCCGATGTATGTGGCTGTGCAGTCCCCACACGGCACCTTGTAAACGACCCCGCTTTGATCGTTTGCAGGGGTGCGGTCTTTGGGCTTCGTGAACACGTTTCCCAAGATGCAGTGAGGCTAGAAAACGGTTTTAATGCCCAGGGGACGAAGTGCTCTCCGAACAGAGTCTGACACGCCCTGAACGTAAGGAATGGAAACAATGGGTGTTGTGTTTTCTCGCGGCACACTCCCTGTTCCTTTGTGCATGCGTTTCTGGGTGTCGTTGATAAACGTCCTCGGATAATGCCTACGTTCCAACGCACCAACCACATTTTCCATCTCATGTCGCCGCAAGTAGTCATCAGAACAAACAACATCGCAACGGGATAAGAAAGTCCTCACGACAGACCGTTTATGCTCGGTCGGGTGATGCGACTGAAAGGACAAAAAACCTCCGGTATCGCATTCCTTCCGGTGCACTGTTGTTTCCGCCCCGCCATTACAAGTCCTGCGGACAAGCACATCCAGAAAAGGCAAGGCATTGTCCTTCTCCACGTCGTAAGTAAACTTCATGGCAGGGTGTACGCTGTTCAGCGCCTCATGGAAAGCAACCAGATTTGCCCTCTTCAGGATAACAAAAGTGTCATCAACGTATCTGCGGTACAGTTTCAACTGAAAAGGTAGGACCTCCAGCGCACAAGTTTTGACGTGCTCCATCACTAAGTTGGCCACGGCGACGGAGACTGGACTTCCCATAGGGCACCCACCAATTTGGTGGTAGATCGTGTTGGTGAAACTGAAGTACGTTTGCCTCAAGCAGAACCGCAACAAAATTACGATCTCCTCCACCGACAACGACGTGCGACTTTCCAAATTCCTGTCCTCTTTCAAACGGGCCTCCGCGACCTCAATGGCCAGGACTACCGGGACATTCGTAAACAAAGAAACAACATCAAAGGACACCATCACATCATCGTCACCAAGCTGCTGCGTACGCACGACAGTCGCAAATTCCCGATTGTTTTTTTTTCTCTTTTTTTTCCGAGGACGTTTATCAACGACACCCAGAAACGCATGCGCAAAGGAACAGGGAGTGTGCCGCGAGAAAACACAACACACATTGTTTCCATTCCTTACGTTCAGGGCGTGTCAGACTCTGTTCGGAGAGCACTTCGTCCCCTGGGCATTAAAACCGTTTTCAAGCCTCACTGCACCTTGGGAAACGTGTTCACGAAGCCCAAAGACCGCACCCCTGCAAACGATCAAAGCGGGGTCGTTTACAAGGTGCCGTGTGGGGACTGCGACGCCACATACATCGGCGAAACTGGCAGGAAGCGGTCAACGAGGCTCAAAGAGCACAAAGGGGACGTCGCTAAAGCCACCCACGCTACGCGTTCCAAGACCGAACTGGTCGAACACTGCTGGACGACGGGGCATGCCTTCGACTTCAGTAATGCGACGACGCTGGCTCGGGAACAAAGGTGGGGGAAGAGAAAGCTGCTTGAGTCGTGCTTCATCCGTCGCGACAAGTCGGCGTGCAACAACAACCGCGGCCCCCTACCGGATGTGTACAGAGACATACGAGACTAGCAGTGGACTGGGCGACCTCCACTCATTTTGTGCCAGTGCATTCTGAGGATGCCACCCGCATAGGTGGCGAAACGTCTATGTAATTTTTGTTATATTTTGTTATGTTAAGTCGGAGTACATATTTTTAATCATGAGCTCACCCGGCTTTTGGAACATCTTTGCATTCATACGAGTTCTGTGCGGAAGTATTCTTCTTGGCACAGTGAGGGAGTACATCAACCAGTCTACGAAGATTGTGCGGCTAGAATGTCATCAGCGTTTCAACTACGAGTGACTGAACAACAACGTGGTACCCAGAAGCCTGTACTGCAAGACCCTCGTGGACACCCCGCACGGCCGCAAGCTCGCACGGGACTTCAGCCGCAACTGCCTCAAAGCCCGAATCCAGGACAACAAGCAACAAATACACCAAGTAAGACGTCGCGTGTATGCGGCGGAAGCATGTCTGCGATCAAAGCTCCGTCCCAATGACTTCCATGACATTATCAGGGCGCGTAAACAAGCTGAGGATTTAGAAGGGAACAAATGCACCGAGGTCCATCGCGACAAACTTGCTCGTTTGTTACAGCATCGTCAGCCGGAACGTGACAGTTTCGAAGCGGTGCATAACCTTTCCTCTAGGCAACTGTCGGACAACCACATCAGTCTGCTGTCAAAAGCCCTGAGCTTCGCGATAGCCCCACGGAGAGTGCCGAAACGGGACATCATCGCGGTGGTGGTGGTGGTGGAAAAACATTTATTTGGAAAAGTACAGAGAGTTGCACAACAAATGCACTTGGGTGGTCTCCCTATTCCGGGAGTCCACTGGAAAGGATCGCTGCTCGGGCGCGGGCCACCAAGGAGCGCTGTGCATCCCGGGAAGAGCAGCCGAGCAGGAACTCCTCCCAAGCCTCTCTTGTGGGTAGGGGGAAGGGGGGGATGAAAAAGGAATAGGTATGGCGGAGCATACTGCAATCATGTGGTAGGTGTCGGCCAGCACCCCACAATGCGCACAGTAGCCGTATATACCCAGCATGAAGTGCTGGGCGGCCGCAGGACACAAGAAGGTGTTCGTAGGTTGAGGAAAAGTTGCGGCACATTCAGGACACAACTGTGGTGAACTTGGCTCGTAGCCGAATCGTAAGTGTCCTGGCGAATGCCAAAAGCACGTCAACGAACCTGACCGCTGGGGAACGCGATGCGCTCAAGGACCTCAAGTCAGATAATTCTATCGTCATCCTTTCTGCTGACAAGGGGAAAGGCACGGTGTTGCTAGACCGAAAGGATTATGAGGAGAAAATGTTCAACATCTTGAGCGATCCTTTGCATTTTGTGACACTGAACCGTGATCCAACAGCCAAAATCGGAACAACTGGTGGAACAGTTACGGGCATTGCGCAACAGGGGAAGCACCGATCAAGCGTTGTACCGCCGACTATTTTCTTCGGACGGGGCCACTCCAACAATTTATGGGCTGCCCAAGGTCCACAAGAAGGACTGTCCTCTTCGTTCCATCGTGTCCTTCATTGGGTCACCAACATACAATTTGTCCAAGTTTCTGGTGGGGTTGCTGAGACCGCTGACCGAGAACAACGGCAGGTCAGTTAAAAACAGTCGGGAATTTGCGACTGTCGTGCGTACGCAGCAGCTTGGTGCCGATGATGTGATGGTGTCCATTGATGTTGCTTCTTTGTTTACGAATGTCCCTGTAGTCCTGGACATTAAGGTCGCGGAGGCCCGTTTGAAAGAGGACAGGAATTTGGAAAGTCGCACGTCGTTGTCGGTGGAGGAGATCGTAATTTTGTTGCGGTTCTGCTTGAGGCAAACGTACTTCAGTTTCACCAACACGATCTACCACCAAATTGAAGGGTGCCCTATGGGAAGTCCAGTCTCCGTCGCCATGGCCAACTTAGTGATGGAGCACGTCGAAACTTGTGCGCTGGAGGCCCTACCTTTTCAGTTGAAACTGTACCGCAGATACGTTGATGACACTTTTGTTATCCTGAAGAGGGCAAATCTGGTTGCTTTCCATGAGGCGCTGAACAGCGTACACCCTGCCATTAAGTTTACTTACGAAGTGGAGAAGGACAATGCCTTGCCTTTTCTGGATGTGCTTGTCCGCAGGACTTGTAATGGCGGGGCGGAAACAACAGTGCACCGGAAGGAATGCGATACCGGAGGTTTTTTTGTCCTTTCAGTCGCATCACCCGACCGAGCATAAACGGTCTGTCGTGAGGACTTTCTTATCCCGTTGCGATGTTGTTTGTTCTGATGACTACTTGCGGCGACATGAGATGGAAAATGTGGTTGGTACGTTGGAACGTAGGCATTATCCGAGGACGTTTATCAACGACACCCAGAAACGCATGCACAAAGGAACAGGGAGTGTGCCGCGAGAAAACACAACACCCATTGTTTCCATTCCTTACGTTCAGGGCGTGTCAGACTCTGTTCGGAGAGCACTTCGTCCCCTGGGCATTAAAACCGTTTTCTAGCCTCACTGCATCTTGGGAAACGTGTTCACGAAGCCCAAAGACCCCACCCCTGCAAACGATCAAAGCGGGGTCGTTTACAAGGTGCCCTGTGGGGACAGCGACACCACATACATCGGCGAAACTGGCAGGAAGCGGTCAACGAGGCTCAAAGAGCACAAAGGGGACGTCGCTAAAGCCACCCACGCTACGCGTTCCAAGGCCGAACTGGTCGAACACTGCTGGACGACGGGGCATGCCTTCGACTTCAGTAATGCGACGACGCTGGCTCTTGAACAAAGGTGGGGGAAGAGAAAGCTGCTTGAGTCGTGGTTCATCCGTCGCGACAAGTCGGCGTGCAACAACAACCGCGGCCCCCCTACCGGATGTGTACAGAGACATACGAGACTAGCAGTGGACTGGGAGACCTCCACTCATTTTGTGCCAGTGCATACTGAGGATGCCACCCGCATAGGGGGGCGAAACGTCTATGTAATTTTTGTTATATTATGTTACGTTAAGTCGGAGTACATATTTTTGATCATGAACTCAGCCTGCTTTTGGAACATTTTTGCTTCCAGCTTTCGCTGTGACTGTGCTGCGCGTTCCGCGCCGGCCTGGCGTTTTTTTTATAAAGGGCGTTTTCATATAACTGAAAACCAAATATTGCCAAAGAAGTGCTTAATCTCAACTAAATAAAACCTACCAAGCGGTTTAGCGCCATGAGGCTCTCATAGGAACATTTTTATATTACACCGAATTCCTTCACTGTGATGACTTATGTAACATTTCTGTTGTTCACTTAAGTGCAAAATATGTTTCATTACGTTGTAGAGGGCATTCCAAAGCGGCCAATCGGATTTCTTGTGGAGAGGTGCATTGATTTTTTCGGCGTTTGAAGAAATCCGGAGAAATATGGCCGCGTTACTGCGCTCGTACGCTGTTGTGATGCAGCGCTCACAGACGCGTTTCGAGCAAAACAACCAGCACAAGGGCAGTGGCGAAGTGAGTGGCCGTGGCTTTAGGCACTGGCTCCACAGGGCGTCAATATTAGCGTCCGTCAGACACGGCAAAAAAATGCACCATTGTCCTTGAGAAGTGATAGGCTGAAGGTCCGCGCGCGGGTTGTTTCGCTCGAAGCACGATTAAGAGCACAGCACTAAGATAGCCAATCAGTGCAGTAATGTGGTTTGATTTGATATTTCACGCGCCTACTTTAAAAGCCACAATATATTCACCACGGAGCTTGTACACCGACAAAAAAACAATTGGTTAGGGCGTTTTTAAATGAATTCTATGATGTGACGAAGTGCACTATGCTCAAGTGAATGTTAAAAATCTTGCACAGATGACCTCAGTTAATCAACCAATTAAGCACAATATAAAAATACCACAACGAGCACCACATTACGGTTAACCATATGCCATTGGCTTCATTTCGTCGCGGTTAACATTTTAAACGCCGCACTATGAAGTAACGGTAAAAAAAGGGATGCGTTGATGATTTGCACTGACCTTCTAAGTTAACTATGATAAAAAATTCAGCCACATTGATAATGACTAAGCACGTTTCTTTCGCATATTCTATTTTTCGAACATTGGCATTTGCCATATGCAAAACACAAGTTTTGTCAAAACAACATTTATTGACTTTTCACTCGGGTTGCCTTACTCACGATAAATGAAGAAGAATATTTATTGCCATATAATGTGTCTGAAAAAAAAATCACAGCATATCCACGGGGTGATTGATGGAGAGTTTGGGGCGAAGCTCGTGAAGCAATCATGGTTACACCGTAAAATCTTCAGTGGTTTCGCCCAGCAGTAATCAAACGATTACTGCTGGGCGGCCTCCTGGCGCGCATCGTCTCGGGATCCGCCTGACGTCGCGCGCGCTTTTGGCGGCGGCTTCGCGGGTGCGCACCGCCTCGAGATCCGCCTGGCGCCGCGCTCGCGTCGCGGCGGCCTCTCGAGCTCGCACCTCGGGATCCTGCCGACGAGCACGAGCCGCAGCGGCGCGGCCTTCCGCACCCGGCGCTCCTCGTCGTTCATGGTCTGCCAAGCAGCACGATCCGGTAAGCGCACTCGTACGGCGACGATATGGGAATGAGAGATAGCGGGAGCTCGCCGCCCGGCGCAACCCCACGCAGCCCGCGCAGCGACCAATCGGAGAGCAGCTGCACCGCCAACGCCATCTAGCGTACCTTCACCCAATCGCCATATTGTACGCATGTCTATGGGACAGCGCCCTCTCGGAAACGAGACGAGAAATGGAGATGACGACACAGAATGCGTACAGCGCCATCTAGTATATTGTTACGCGTATGGAAATGTCACACCGGTACAGGCGGTGAAAGGACATCCAGTGGAGGAAGACGACGACGACGTTGTTGTGGGTTAGACCCTCGAGCGGCCTTGTTGCCTTGCGATCCTGTGCGCCCTGTGCAGCGTTACCTAGATCGACTCTCACCGAATAAATCTTCCCCGTAACATCTTTGGTGGAGGTTGCGGGTCTTCCAACAACCCGGCTCTGGATCTCCGCAGCGGACGCCACCTTTGTCCAGCCGCGATGCCTGACAACGGCGCGCAGCCCGCTCAGTCCGCGCCAGCTCCGTCACCTGTGATGCCTTCTCATCTTCTCGACCCTGGCACGTTTTGCGGCACGGACAGCACCGACGTCGAAGAATGACTCGTCTTATACGAGCGCGTCAGCAAACACTACAGGTGGGACGAGACTCTTATGCTGGCAAATGTAATTTTCTACCTCAGGGGTACAGCACGCGCATGGTACCAGACGCATGAGGACGAACTAACCAGCTGGGACGTTTGCGAGCAGAAGCTCCGCGGCTTGTTCGGTCGGTCAGTTGCGCGTCAAATGGCAGCCAGGCAGGAACTCGCGTCGCGAGTTCAATCATCGACGGAGTCGTACGTCGCATACATCGAAGATGTACTGGCACTGCGCCGTAAGTCTGACAAAGACATGACGGAGGTCGACAAGGTCAGCAATGTGTTGAAAGGCATCGCTGACGATGCTTTTAACATTCTAATGTGTAAGAACTGCAGCACTGTCGACTCCATCATCTCTTAATGTCGACGCTTCGAACAGTCTAAAAGCCGGAGATTTACCCACCGTTTCACGAGACTTCCGAACTCCGCTGCGACTTCTTCCTGCGAAGATCCTTCGACGCCCCGTCCACCCGCGCCTTCCGCGAACATTGCAAGGATTGTTCGCCAGGAACTGGGAGCCATGGCACCCGCTACCTATCAGCCCCCTGCGCAAGACAACTGGGCAACTACCTCGCTGATTCAAGCCGTCGTGCGTCAGGAGTTTGCCAACATGGGCGTCCTAGTTCCTAAAACTAGCAGCCACACGCGTCAGCCCATGTGCACTCCAGCCTACAACGCTGACCACCCCGCCGCTCCGCTTGTTGCTGCCGCTACCTCGGCTCCTAGGTGCCCACTACGCTACCGAAATCCATCTGAGTGGCGCGCGCAAGACGATCGACCTATCTGCTTTTCTTGCTCTCGTGTTGGGCACATTTCCCGCCATTGTCGGAACAGATGGTATTCCCGGCGAAGCTTTCCAAATGACCGCCGTCAGGATCACGGACAGTATCCGCAACCCACTTTCCCGGATGACCGCCTTCAGGACCCTCCACCTCACCGTTCATCTCTACGCTCCGAACCGTCCTACGCCGACGTCGTCGTCCATAGAAATTGGTCTAACCGCTCTCCGTCACCGGCTTATTCTGGAGTTCCCCCGGGAACCTGACGAGTGCAGCTCCTGGAAGTGGCGCTGCATTGACGACTTGGACCGCACACCCTCAACCGACTACTAATTCAAGACGCAATTTCCTTCGGGTGCTTCTTGATAGCCTGGCCGTTACTGCTCTCATTGACACTGGTGCCCAAGTATCCGTTATGAGCTCTACGCTTCGATCCCGCCTAAAGAAAGTCCTCACACCTGCTATTTTCTCTACAGTGCGAGTGGGCAACGGAAGCCGAACATCCGTTCTCGGTATGTGCACTGCCCGCGTTACTGTTGCTGGCCACCACACTTCCGTTCTCTTTGGAGTCTTCGACGCTTGCCCACACGATGTTATTCTTGGTATTGATTTCCGAACCGCCCACTCTGCCCTCATTGATTGTTCCACCGGCATTTTATGGCTCGAGTTGCCTTTGTGCTCCGATGTCGGTTCTACAAGTCGCACTCGGCTACGATCCGTGGAGTCTCTACGGCTACCGCCCCAGGCTGCTATGTACGTCCCTATGTCGCCATTTCCGTCAGTTCCTGATGGAGACTATCTGGTAGCTCCCCTCATTGATTTGACCCTTGCCCACAACATCGCACTTCCAAATACCATAGTGGTTGTTGCTAACAACACGACGCTACTTCCTGTTCTCAACTTCTCCACGTCGACCCAAGTTCTTCCTCAAGGCATCGCCTTAGCCGAACTTTCCACCCTGGAGGAATGTACAATTTCTTCTTTCACCCCTGACTCCAAGACCGTGGCCAAACCTGTCATCACTCCGCAAAATAAGGCATTCCTGGACAAAATGATATCCGACGACCTGTTACCTTCCCAAGTCGAAGCGCTGCGCGGTGTTCAGTCTTCTTACCTGGACATTTTTGACATCGACGACCGTCCCTTGGGCCGCACAAGCGTCGTATCCCACCGTATTGACACCGGCGACGCCAGTACGCTTCACAAACGCCCTTACCGTGTGTCTCATGCTGAGCGCCAAGTTATACAGAAGGAGGTCGAGAAAATGCTCAGAAAAGACGTCATCGAGCCTTCCTCTAGTCCTTGGGCATCCCCTGTGGTGTTAGTTAAAAAGAAGGACAACAGCTGGCGCTTTTGCGTCGACTATCGCCACCTCAATCGGATCACCAAGAAGGACGTCTACCCTCTACCTCGAATAGATGATGCGCTCGACTGCCTCCACGGTGCCAAGTATTTTTCTTCGCTTGACCTTCGATCCGGATACTGGCAAATTTCTGTCGACGACCGCGACCGCGAGAAGACAGCATTCATCACACCCGACGGCCTTTACCAATTTAAGGTCATGCCTTTTGGGTTGTGCAATGCCCCTGGTACTTTTGAACGCATGATGGACTCTCTCCTCCGCGGTTTCAAATGGTCGACCTGCCTTTGCTATTTGGACGATGTCGTCGTTTTCTCGCCCACCTTTGAAAGCCACCTCCCTCGTCTCTCGGCCATTCTTGACGTCTTTCGCTGTGCTGGGCTGCAACTCAATTCTTCGAAGTGCACATTTGGACGCCGCCAGATTAAACTACTAAATAATAATAATAATATCTGGGGTTTTACGTCCCAAAACCACCATATGATTATGAGAGACGCCGTAGTGGAGGGCTCCGGAAATTTTGACCATCTGGTGTTCTTTAGCGTGCACTGACATCGCACAGTACACGGGCCTCAACCATTTCGCCTCCATCGAAATGCGACCGCCGCGGCCGGGATCGAACCCGCGACCTTCGGGTCAGCAGCCGAGCACCTTAGCCACTGCTCCACCGCGGCGGACCAGATTAAACTACTCGGCCACCTTGTTGACGCCACTGGTGTCCAACGCGACCCAGACAAAGTCCGCGCTGTCCGCGAATTCCCGGTTCCGCGTTCCACGCAAGAAGTTTGCAGTTATCTTGGGCTCTGCTCACACTTCCGCAGCTTTGTCATCAACTTCGCGGACATTGCTCGGCCCCCTCACTTATCTCCTCAAAAAGAACGTGGCTTTTTCCTGGGGTGAGGACGAAGCATATTCATTCAGGTCACTAATTTCCGCCCTCACATCACCACCTGTGTTGGCTCATTTTGACCCAGCTGCTCGAACGGAGCTTCGCACCGACGCAAGTGGCTGTCGCATTGGGGCTGTACTCGCTCAGATACAGAATGGCACAAACCGCGTAATGGCCCAGGCTAGCCGCTTTCTGTCGCAGACGGAAAAACATTATTCCATTACTGAGCGGGAATGCCTAGACGTCGTCTGGGCCATCGCGATATTCCGTCCGTATCTATACGGACGTCCGTTCGCAGTCATCACAGACCATCATGCGCTCTGCTGGCTGTCAACACTTAAGGACCCAACAGGAAGACTCGGCCATTGGGCATTACGATTACAAGAGTACACGTTCTCGGTTGTACACAAATCGGGCAAGCTGCACAGCGATGCCGACTGCTTATCCCGAAACCCCGTTGATCCACCCAGCTCCACCGACTTGGAATCCGGTTCCTGCATTTTAGCCATCACTGACTTTCTGCACGTGGCGAACGAACAACGCCGAGATCCCTCGCTGCTCTCCATCATTGACCGCATTCTCCCGGGCAATACTGACCCTTCACTGAGCAGGTTCCTGCTTCAAGACAACGTTTTTTACCGCCGCAACTTACAACCCGATGGCGCGAAACTTTTGCTCGTCGTACCACGTCACCTGCGCAAGGATGTCCTGCAACAATTTCACGACACCCCAACGTCTGGACATTTAGGCGTCACCAGAACCTACGACCGTGTTCGACGACGGGTATACTGGACGGGTCTTTATCGCTCCGTTCTCCGCTACGTTGCATCTTGCGACCTGTGTCAGCGCCGAAAGAAACCTACGACTGCCCCTGCCGGTCACCTTTAACCTATTGAAGTCCCAGCCGAGCCGTTTTATCGAGTGAGGTTGGACTTGCTAGGTCCCTTTCCAACTTCGACAAATGGAAATAAATGGGTTGCAGTAGCCACCCATTATGCCACTCGCTATGCAATCGCTCGAGCGCTACCGACCAGCTGCGCGACTGACGTTGCCGACTTCCTGCTCTACTACATCATTCTCCAGCATGGCGCTCCTTGTCACCTACTCACAGATCGTGGTTGCTGCTTTCTATCTCGCGTGGTTGACGATCTACTTCGGTCTTGTGCTACCCGTCAGAACTTCATGTCTTACCACCCTCAGACTAACGGCCTTACGGAGCGCCTCAACCGCACAATGACAGACATGCTTTCTATGTACGTATCTGGCAGCCACACTGACTGGGACATTGCTCTGCCGTTTGTCACCTTGGCCTACAACTCGTCGCGTCATGAAACTGCTGGCTACTCACCCTTTTATTTACTCTTCCGTCGTCACCCCTTACTGTCTTTCGACACCCTGCTTCCGTCTGACCAACCATCCTCGACTTCGTACGCTCAAGATGCCATCACCCGTGCCCTCACGGCACGCACAGTAGCCCGAGCTCGGTTATCGTCGTCGCAGAGAGCACAGAAGTCAATCTATGATCATCGACATAGGGATGCCGATTTTCCTCCAGGCTCTCTTGTGCTACTGTGGCTCCCATCTCGACGTGTTAGCCTCTGCGAGAAACTCTTATCGCCATACATTGGGCCCTACCGAGTCCTGCGTCAGGTGACACCTGTCGCCTATGAGATTTCCTCGACAACTTACTCATCGGCTGCTACATCCAGAAGAGACGTAGTCCACGTTTCTCGCCTAAAGCCCTACAATGGTGACACGTCCATTTGACAGGCATCGGGACGGTGCTTTGGCGCCCGGGGTAATGTCACGCGTATGGAAATGTCACTCCGGTACAGGCGGTGAAAGGATATCCAGTGGAGGAAGACGACGACAACGTTGTTGTGGGTTAGACGCTCGAGCTGCTTTGTTGCCTTGCGATCCTGTGCGCGCTGTGCAGCGTTACCTAGATCGGCTCTCACCGATTAATCTTCCCTGTAACAATATCGTCACCCAACTGCAGTTTGCATGCACCTCTATGGGACAGCGCCTTCTATTGTACGATAAGCATAGGCGTGCGCAGGGTTCCCCCTTCAGGGGGGGGGGGCAGGGAGGGGCGAAGGTTTATCGCAGCGCCCCCCCCCCCCTTCCTATTAAGTGAATGTATGGGGCAGAATTTGCACCCCTCTCTCAGGTGACTAGGGGGGGCGGCCGCCCCCTCTGCCCCCCCCTCGTGCGCACGCCTATGACGATAAGGGAACACTACGGGATACAGAGGATGGATCGACGATAGACAACCAACCAGGTCTTGCTATAAGGAGCTTCGGCCCTAAAATATAAGTATTAATAACAAATTTCCGGAAATTTCTTCTTCCATGCTACTGCATCTACTTGCATGCTCCAGTGAGCAATTCGCAAACCATGGTACGCGGCAAAGCAGTTCTAGTGCAACCGCTTCTTGCACTGTTGGCACTGATTCGTGGTATTTTTCTTGCATTCGTAGCACCTCCCCTGAGACGCTGAGATGAGGTAGTGACCATCAGTATTCCTGACTGAATGTACCTCTGGCCGGGCCTTCGGGTTCACCCGAGGTCCTGGCCGCACAGTTACTATCTGCTTGAGCTGCAGCAAGGACATGGTGACGTCCCGCCGAAATGCGATGTGTGTCATGGCGGCATCAGTTTTGTGAAGTTCGCAGTGGATGAGCCATCCTGCAACGACAGCCATATTGCACCACCGTTTTTTGCTTCGAAGTCTTGGTCGATAGCTGCCGAGGAGGTGGTCCATGATACCTACTCCTCCCATGCCCTCATTGTATTTCTTTATCAAATGTGGTTGAGGAATGTCCACCTTCTTGTTTGAGTGTCGTGAGAAGCGTTTCGCACTTTTAACAGGCTCGTGGCTGAGGTGGTTCGAAGAAACTGTGATCACCGCGTTCTCGTTCCACCTGCATGCGTAGACCACCCCACCACACTTGTAGTCGAAAGATCGTCTTTCTTTCTTTCCGACGACTTTCATACTCTTCAGTGGACGACCACCGGTTTTTCAATCTCGCACAGTCCCCGTCGCTCGAATCCCCTGGTGAGCCAGTTCGTCAAGAGGCCGTGCGAAGTGCAGAAGTTGTCGAAGTAGACTTCGTGCTTTTCAGGGATCTGCAGGACCGATACCATGTTGCTCACAACCCTGAGCCCCAGAGCGTTCTTGTCGTCCTTCTCGTTTCTTCCGCAATATATTTCCATTGCATAAGGGTACCCATTCGATGAGCACATCATCCAGCTCTTATAACCAACTTGAATTGGTTTCCCGTGGATAAATATTTTGCACGAGTGGTGGCTATAATAGGGCACCATTGACTCGTCGATGCTGAGGCTTTTGTGGAAAACTCCAAACTGGCGCAAACATTCGGATATTTCGCCGTAAAACGGCTGAATCTTAGCCATCTTTTTGCTTGCTTGCAACTGAGTGTTCTCAACAACATGAAAAAACCTTTTCAGCGGCCTGAATCTGTTGCGGGCCATCACCGTCGCGACTATAGACACGCAAAGGTGTTTTCCAGTGCTCCAGTACGAGTCCTCCGATGGAACGGAGTGGTAACCGCTAAAAAGTAAGAGGCCGAAAAACGGACCTATGTCCACTCCTGTGACGTCCTCCTCCCCCTTTTGGAGCACGTATCTTGCTGCCAGTTCAGCCAGTGAAGACTGGCAAAAAAAATTTTTGCAATGGTGTGGACCTTACTGAAAATTCACGAGTGTTTGTATGGTCGCCTGTTCACCATGTTTAGTGATCACAATTCGAATTTTCACCTAATGAATTTTAAAGATTTATCTAGCTGTAGGAGCACGGAAACTTGGGCGAGTTTACGAAAGCAACTGCGCGGCCTAGGCAGCCACATGGATTGGGCGCTGTGTTGACGATTATCTGGAGTTGTAAACACTGAGTTACACTGCAGTGTTGTGAGTATCCTCTGACTTTTAGGGAGGAAGGAGTAGGGCTGAACTTTTCCTTTGAACTGCACAAGATAAGAGGATTCAGTACCAAGGTGCGCAAATTTCTCTCCATGACTCCCACATATTCTGCATGTATTTACGCCTGTCCGCGAAATGTCTGCTGAATTTGAGTTCCTGTCATTCCAAACTCATCACAAATGGCATTGCTAAGTAGTGTATTAGCTCCGCTGTTATCAGCCCTTGCGTGCACCTCATGCAACGGAACGTTGGATAAGGTGTTCCGAGACGACTCCGCTGCCCAGAAGGCGCTAAAATTGGCCAAGGTGGAAGGCAAAAGCAAGAAGGTGAACGAGTCGGTCGAAAAACATCTCTGTTATTAGTGCTGATCTTCACAGAGATTTTGGCACCGCTGAAAGAAAGTGGCCGCCCGACGCGACGTCGACGTGGTTCCAAGTGTGAAGCATTTCTAAACGAACTTCGGCGACTCTGAGCGTATCTATCTATCTATCTATCTATCTATCTATCTATCTATCTATCTATCTATCTATCTATCTATCTATCTATCTATCTAGCCGAGTATGACATTGTGCTCTCCGGCCCATATCGTTAAAGCGATTTTTACCGAAATCGGTATGGCATAACATGGCTATATGACGAACATAAATGACTGGTCATATCATCAAAATCGTGAATCACTTGACATGAACGGCATGCCGTAGCCGTGGTGCTCTAGCAGCCATGTCGTTGATGTGATATTCACCAAAAGTGGTACGACGACACATTTCGGTATGACTAACAAAAATACCGGTGCTAATATGAAAATCATCATGCCCATGTTGTGTATATCACGTCATATATGCCATGCTCATGGTTCGTTCGTGGCCCTTTCCTAGCTTGACATGTACCAAATTTGATATTGAATGACGTGAGTGAATCGTGAACGTAAATAAGTGATTGTAAAATGAAAGTCGTGATATCCATGTCATGAACATGAGTTACATGCCATGCTCATGCTCTGCTCACAGTCGTTTCGCTAGCTTGATGTGCACCAAAACTGGTATTGCGTGACGTTGCTGCATTAAAACAAAAATAACAAGTGGTAATATGAAAATCATGACATGCCATGAACAGCATGACTTGCATGCCATCCTCATGGCGCACTCGTGGCCACTTCGCTGCCTTGATATACAACAAATTTGGTGTTAGCGACGTGACTGACTGTATGACGCACGGAAAAAGCAGGTGGCAATTGGAAAATCATGACATGCTTGTCATGTACTACGTGATTTACATGCCACGCTCATGGTACGGTTGCGGAGAGCTGACTGGCTTGGCATACACCAAAGTAAGTATTTCCTGACGTGACTGTATGACAAACATAAATGGCAGGTGGAAATATCAAAATCATGACATGCTTGTCATGTACAACGTGACTGACATGCCACGCTCATGGTGCGCTTGCGTCCAGGTGGCAGCTTGATATATACGAAAATTGGTATTACATGACGTGACTGATTGACGAACATAAATGACGGATGGTAATATGAAAATCATTGTATCCATGCCATGTACAACATCATTTACATACCATGCTTATGTTGCGCTCGCGGCCGTTTCGCTCGATTAGTATACACCGACACCGAAGTTAGTATTGGGTGAAGTGACTGTATGACAGGCGGTAACATGAAATTTATGACAGTCATCTACACCATGACTTGCATGCCATGGTCATGGTGTGCTAGCGGCGCTTTCGCTGGCTTGGTATACACGGATATTGGTACTATGTGTCGAACATAGATGACGAACATAGATGACAGGTCCTGACATGTAAATCATGACATGCACGGCATGTACACTATGAGTTCCTCCTTGCTAACTGCTTCGCATTACACCGATTTCCACAACGCGTGGGCTTTGACGGTTGTTTTCCCGCACAGAATAAGCTAACTACTATATGTCTTGGTTTGCAGAAGCGCCTTCACAATAAGAAGAATGCGAAAAACACTCGGTGCAAGGAGAAAATAGCATGCACTTTGTGACCTCTAAACAAGAGGCTGTCTACCAAATTACTTTCGCGTGTGGACGGTGTTTTACTAAGCAGTCGGGGGGGGGGGGGGGGGGTTGTTCGAAAGTGAAACTTACAGAGCACCACAGCTCGCTTAAAGGCATGGTCTATTCCGACCTTGCGCTACATTGCCTTGATTGCGGATGAGAACCGGCGCTATCTGACATTTGTGCCATTTTCAGACACGACAATAAACTAACACGGGAGATGTATTTCTAATAAAAGAGGAAGACGACGCATCTGTCAGGGAACCTTCACTCAGTCTGCTGGATAGAGAACTTAATCTGTTGCAGATATCTGGTGTCATACCACAGAGACATTGTGTTTTTCTTTTTTTGGGAGGGGGGGTTCGTGAGCCGTCTGCGCAAGTGTGCGCTCATGTGCGCCATCTAAGGTGGTTTTCCTTTTTTTAGATGCGAAGCATCTAATGCTCGGGGCTATGTCCGTCCCACCCGCGTTCGGCCACTTTCATGAAGTAGGGAAGCACCCATTATGCGAACCAGAACACTGTAGTAATATGAAGGCCGTCAACCACTACCAAAGTCATCAGAGTCATGGCCGAGAGCACAAATAGGCTGCTTGGCAATGGCTATGCCGGTGGTGTCTGTCGCCCAGGTCTACCCCATTCCTTGATCTTGCTTGCATGTGTTTGGAGGGGGCTTAGCCCATCCCTCCTTGCCGCGTCCCACAACCCCACAGCGCATGCGTGTCCCCTCCCCCCTCTCTCTCCTCTCCAACGCTCACCCCTTTTCTCTCCTCTAGGAATCCTCTATTGTACGGAGCGGCGCCCGCGTCCTACACCCCCTCCAGAGCGTGCGCGTCCCCTCCACCTCTGTCTCCTTCCAACGCTCACCCCCCTCTCTCTCCTTTAGCAATCCTCTACTCTACGGAGTGGCGCGCGCGTCCCCTCTGTCTCCTCTCCTACGCTCACCCCCTTTCTCTCCTCTTGGAATCCTCTACTCTACGAAGCGGCGTCCGCGTTCCACATCCCCACAGCGCATGTGCGTCCTCTCCTCCTCTCTCTCCTCTCCTACTCTTACCCCCCTCCTCCCCTCTAGGAATCCTCTACGGAGCCATATAAGAACCTCTATCCCTCCACTTCACCGACCATAAAGCCGTTATAATGAAGGGGGACCGGAAGCCACCTGTAGCTACCATTTACGAATAAATAAAACTTCTTGTATATATACACACAGTGTTTGTGACGTCTTTGATGATACACTGGACGAAAATTCACGGAAGATTCACAGTTTACCGATGAACCTCCGGACCTTCGCCCACTGATCATCATTCACTCCGTGGATATGCTGTGTATTTT
This sequence comes from Rhipicephalus appendiculatus, assembly GCA_030522465.1. Taxonomy (NCBI): domain Eukaryota; kingdom Metazoa; phylum Arthropoda; class Arachnida; order Ixodida; family Ixodidae; genus Rhipicephalus; species Rhipicephalus appendiculatus. The sequence continues at coordinate 123,937 of JALIZH010023982.1, read as the reverse complement.
TGTGTAATAAATTTAGTTTCAAGCCGGCGCTTGTGGGTCCGCTCTTTTTAGTCTGTGCTTGTTTCTGGCGCTGTGAAGTTATTCTCTGACATCTAGCTGTCTCAAACACCGCAGCTTTTCGCTGCAATAGTTCGACGTCACAGTTATATACTGTCACGTGGTCGGGACGTTGACGAAGGCAGCAGTCAGTATGTCCAAGAGGAAACTGTTTATTTGTCCGAACTTGTCACCGGTAAACGGAAAGTCAGATTAGAGATAGACACACTGGCACTGATAGCGGCGAACAGAGCGTCGACCGTCGACCACCGGAAGCGCGTCGGCATATACACGTGTGTTATAGAATATTCCAGTGTTATCACTAGTTGTCGCGCAAGCTCTGGAATAAGCTCGAGTGTTCGGGGCTTGCGCGCAATGTTAACAAAACGATCTACAATAATCGTGAAGCTTCTTGAACAATGAGGCGCGGTTTGCGCTGAGCATTGCTGACAGTCTTTGAGGGCGAAAACCGAATAGAGCAAAGTGAAAACAAGAAACGTGCGTGGCCGTGCCCCTGTCTGAAGAACCATCGTCGCGATGCTTAAAAGAGAACACGGGGAAAAATGCATGCCGCAGTAAATCACAACATCAAAGAAAGTACAATATAAACGCAATGAGTGAAGTCGTCAGGTCCGCTAATGCGCGTAATACGGCTTGTGGCACAGGACATGGACTACTGGTCGCGCACGACGCCGTTGAGAGTTAGTAATGCCTGCCGGGACGACCTCGTAGTCCAGAGCACCGAGACGTCGAAGCATCTTGTATGGCCCGAAGTATCGCCGAAGATGTTTTTCACTGAGTGCACGTAGGCGTATTGCTGTCCCCACCCAAACGCGGTCGCCGGGCTGGTGTTCCACAAAGCTTCGTCGAAGATTGTATCGGCCGCTGTCGGCTGTCTGCTTATTCTTGATGCGCAGGCGGGCGAGTTGTCGGGCTTCTTCAGCGCGCTGAAGGTAGACGGTGACGTCGATATTTTCTTCGTCAGCAACGTTGGGCAGCATGGCGTCGAGGGTCGTTGCCGGGTTCCTTCCGTAGACCAGTTTGGATGGCGTCATCTGTGTCGTCTGCTGGACGGCCGTGTTGCATGCGTAGGTCGCGTACGGAAGGATGGCGTCCGACATCTTGTGTTCGACGTCTACGTACGTGGCCAGTATGTCGGCGATGGTCTTATTTAGACGCTCGGTCAGGCCATCGGTCTGTGGGTGGTACGCGGTGGTGGGTCGGTGGCTTGTCTGGCTGTATCCCAAGTTCGCCTGAGTGAGGTCAGCAGTAAACGCCGTACCTCTGTCGGTGATGAGAACCTCTGGGGCGCCATCATATGCAGCTTTTCTGGACACAAAACAACCAGCGCCCCTGGTGACCGCGGCGCGAAGCTAGCGCGTTTTCAATGGAACGAGCGAGTTTTTCGTGAATAATTAAGCGTATAGGGCGAATGGTGAAAAACGCAGGCCACAGAGCGCTTCTGAGAACCGAAACGCACGAGAAGAATGCAGCGATCACGTTGTACTAAGCTCAAATTTTGTTCCCGGGGGACTTAAAGATCGTACAATGGAAGTCTATGGAAACGGCGAAAAATGTCGCCTGTTTTTCGAGACCAAAACGCTCACTGTGGTAAAACAAAGGAAGTCATATTAATGGTCAGTAAATCACATGCAGTCCTGACCCTCAGCTTTCGATTGAAGCCATTCTTAACTTGCCGCAATTGGCGCAACATTGTTCCCTAACGCATTTTTTCAAACGCGGTCCTTCAAATGCTTGTAGTATATTGATAAACTCTTGCTTATCACAGGCGCCAAGGCGTCATCCGTGGCTGAGTGAGCTAATCGGGCACGTTCGCCGCGCGGCATCACCGCGCCGTCGCCGGTTCGATTCCGGGCGTCGTAGCTCCAGTGTTTTTTTTTTTTTTTCAGCCCTTGACTTAGTTCCACAGCATCCCACAAGATGTCGCCGCCGAAACAAAAAGAAAATAGTTCTCGTTTCGCTTTCGGTTTCTCGCTATAATCTTGAGCTGTCGTTTCTTTTCTCTTCATTTTATGACCTTTTTTGTGCGTGTTTGAACACTCCACCCGTATCAGAGTGTTTAGATCTACATTAGTAATTCTTACTTGATTCTTTTAAACATACTAAGGAAAGGAACGCCCGATCAAATTATGGTGAACAAAGCTCTTTCGTTCTTTCGTACGCGTAATGTGGTGGAAACTCATTTCTCCGTTCTGATGATTTCGTTATGATCTTCTGAGGTCCCTACAATTCAGCAACGTAAAGGAAACGAACTAAGCTTAGAGAAGTGAGGCATAGTAATGTAATGACAAAGTTAGACGTTTTTGCAGTTGCTTTTTACTTTAGGGCTCACGCAAGTGTATCTCGCAACCTTGAGCAAAGAAGGGGAATTGTTCGAGGGGTACTTTACCTTGTTAGACAAAACAAATGAAACCAACAGACAGTTAAAGCAAGCAAAGGAATAGGAAATATTATTTGTTGTTTGTTCAACAGCAGTGTTAAGATTTCGCCGTAAATTTAAACAAAATAAGGTGACGAAAAAAACACTCCTTCTATCAATGGAATCTGAACGCACTTTAATAGTTAGGGCTTCGTCGGACAAGCCAAAAAAAATTGGCATTTCAGTAAATCTAGAATCTTGCTTTTTTTATCTCAACCGTGTGTTATTGCGATAGCGGTTATATGGACTATCGATAGGTTCTCGCCATCGGCGTCGGCGTCGCCGTCATGTTCCGTATTAAGTCCGCATCGACAACATTCCCCTGTGTGTCAAATGATCTACTCGCGGGTAAAAGTGCGCGAGCGGTGGCCACGAACATGGCTAAAGTAGAGATCAAACGTGCCGGGCCATCTCCGTCGATCGGAGGGCGCATGCGATAACATCACTCCGCGTGCAAAGCATGCCGTCGAATGCTGCTCAAGCAGCGCGGAAACGCCCCGCCCGTCTTGAAGGACCTTAAAAAAACGTTGAGGCGGGGGGGAGGGCGGTGGAGGGGTGTTCGAGCAGCAACTGCGAACTTTGACTACAAGGACGCGGTCGCGATCGCTATCACGACAGGCATCAGCGCACGGCTCGTATACCCTTATACGTGCCGCGCTATCAAAGCCAATAAACTATGCGAAATCCCCTTTCCTACCTGGAGCGGCTGTGTTCTGTTAGAGCAGCGTTTTGTAGAGTTACGCGAGACTGGCTCTAAAATATTTAGCTGCCAGCCTTACGTCATCTGTTGCTATCGCACTCATTCCATCGCCCTTGAGCTGAAGCTGGGATTCTTATTCATCTATTGTCATATCTATTTTCCTACGTAAACAGAGAAAGACCAGCATGATTTCTTTCTTTAACATCATAAGGCACTGTGCGCTTTATCGGATAGGTCCGTGTGATATGATGTACCTGGATCAACGCTTTCGGCAAGTCCAGGGACTGGTGCTGCCAGTTACAAAACGAAAATCCTGTGATTGAGGAGCTTTTCGCACTTACTCGCAGCCGACTTCAACGTACCGTAGTAAGATGTCATTTTGAACATCTATAAATAAAAATGTGCGCAGCTTCTATTAGTTGCGCAAGGCTGAAAGAAACAGCGGAGCGAGTGTTCGACCTAGCTTCTTCTGAGTTTTTGCTAGTAATATTGAGCTTTTGTTAGAGGTCAAAAGTTTTTGCTAGTAATACTAGGATATGACTAGGCTTGAATATTCTTCTCAGGTTTCGGTGGGTTCCCCACACTACGCACGTGTTACGTGGTTCTGGAGGGAAAATTTCACGTAACTAGCAGTTACGTGATGTGATCTTAGCCACGTGAGAGAGTACAATTTTATTAGAGTGTAGTGCAGACGCCGAGTTTGCCTCGCGCCACCCGTTTGTTCCGAAGTTTTTGGCGGAAACATGTCTCGTCAATAGTTAGGTGATGTGACGGAATTTAAGTCGCGTGACTGGTTGCGTGAATTTACGTGATTTTAGTCACGTGACTAGTTACGTGTCGTTACGTGTTGTAGTCACGTTACTATATGTTGCGTGATGTTATGTGATTTTAGTCATGTGACAATTGCAGGCTTGACATGCAAAAAATTTCATTCACAATAAGCCCATCATCGATATCCCATATTGATGATAATGAGAAATTCACTTTCGTTGCTCAAAACAGCAAGCGAAGCTGCACTAATGCACTTTTTATCATATTTCAAAATTTGACTTTAGTGAATTTTTTCTAGAATTTTTTGTTGGCTTCATTCGCTGTATTCTTTTTTTTCCTGGTGAAAAGCGCATATAAATTGCTGTAAGCTCGAAAATATCACCAGTGCTAAGTTCAGCGCTGTGCGTGTCTTCCAATGCCGTCCTCGTTCCTTACGCTGTGAAACATCGATTTAAGTGCTGGACACATGGTGCGAATTCGGATGCGATTTGCCGTACGGCTGTTCGTGCCAACAGCCGCATACGACAGACGTCCAACAGGTTCCAACAGCATGCGGCGCCGATTCGCACGCCGCACGGGCATCCAACTTGCTGAATGTTGCCGCGCGGCTGCCGCAGCCAATGGCCGCGCGGGAGCTCGACAAGCGGCGCCACTGGTGGCGCCCGTGCCAACCCGTGACGGTGGTTCGTTCCTCGCCGCTGCGATGGCTCAGATCGTCCTGGTGTTTGTGGATATCGCCGTTGTCGGTGGCATGAAAAACATTGGATAAACTGTTTCTGGCGTGAAATACCTCATGAGTGAATAAAGTGATGCTTGCAGTGTGCCATTTCTGCAAGGCGACGTCCGTTTCCGAACCACCAACGAGATAGTGAGCCGTGATGGAAGGCCGTTTCACAGGTAAACATTGGCACCGGCCGTCTCGGCGAACCGGCTCGCTTCGTTCCCACCCTTGCTCTTCACATCGAGGCCGTCGATAACACCTATTGCGCGTGTAAACGCGTCATATAAGAGCACAAGTTTTTATCGTGTTGGCAAAAATAAGCGCTCGACAATCAGCTCGCGTTTGAACTCGAGCGGCGCTATCGAGAGCGTCCGCCTAGCTAGGCCTACGCTCGTAGTCGTGAGTGAATGTGAGCTGTTGCGATGATTGTAGCTCGCGAAGGCGCAGCTTTGTTGGCAATGTTCTTAGAGAACGAAGCATCACTGTGTGAGGTTGTTTGTTTTGTACTTAATGAAGAAGATACGATGTTTTCCGAGCGTGCAAGCTGAGGTGCCGGGTGTGGGCGGAGCCTGCGCGCTGATTGCTCGTTCGCCGCATGTGTCGTGAATCGTCGTACGCCGCGTGCGGCGCCGCACGTCGGATCGGATGCCGAATCGCACCATGTGTCCAGCGCTTTATGATCTACAGTGCATTTTCAAAGCAGCTGCTTTCACTTTTGGATTCCGCTCCTGCTCTTTCGAATGTAGGCACACATGCAAGGAGTGTCCCCCCCTCCCCAGCCTGAACACAGGGGGTAGGTTCAGGACCCCCCTGACCCCCCCCTCGCCCCCCATGATTTACGCCACTGCAGACTTGGAGCTGTCCACAGTCGAAAACATGTTAAGGGACAAGATCAGCAACGTTACAGCTGAAGACTGGAAGAAGAATATTTGGCAGGTAATGGACCATGAAGCAAAGTTCCGACTTGACACGTCTGAAAGTTATTACATTCAGCCCACCGTTATCCAAGTGGGTGAAGGTTAAACTGGGGAGAACGACTCCTACTCCGAGCTATCCGGCATTAAGCCCCCCTCAAGAGGACTAATGGCTTTTTATGAATGAGAAAAGCCCTTATCAGGGCTATCAACATTTTGCTGGTAGGGGTGCATTTTGCCTTAATTTTTTTTTATTTTACTTATGTTTATTACAGTGAAAGCTGTTATCAGATCGCAACAAGGGCCGTTTTTGCGCCGTGTCATCCGCCGCCGCCTCCGCCGGTGGCCGTAACCACTATCGCGCGAAATGAGAAAAAATACTAAATCAATAAAAAAATACCTTTGAGAGAATGGGAATCGAACCCAGGCCCTCTGCGTGACAGCCCAGAACTATACCACTGAGCTACGCCGGTGCTTGAAACTGCGTTGCAAACTAACCCTACGCAGCACAGAGCGTTAATTACTATAACATAAGACACATCGAGGACGAACGCCGCTGTTTTTCTCGGTATATCAGCCCAAATGCGCGCCATAAAAAAAAAGAAAAAAAAAGTCACATCTCATCAAGCTACAGCGAGGCAGAGGCGTGACGTCGCGCCAATGAAGCATCCCCAAAAATTTCTCGCCACTCCGATCTCTCTGGACGAAGTTACACTAATGCATTTACTTGTCTGTATCGACGCTCACGATGGCATGAGAATGATTGCCTGCAAGAATAAAAATGTCATTTCTGCAAAGCAGGGCCTGGTTAAACAGAACTCGCTAGATTGGTGGCTGTGAAGCGATGGCATTTCGCAGGTTAACTGCTACAGCGGCTGCGTCTCCGAATCGGCTGCCTCTGCGAACCGGCTTACCTCGCTGCCACCTTCCCTGTTCACAGCGAGGGTACCAAGATAATCAGTTCATAAGCGAACGTAAGATAGAGAACACGTGATAATTTTGGTGGCAAAAACGAACGACCTACGGCGATTTCGAGTATTAGAAAATGGTGTCGGCAACGGTGTACGCACACATGAATTTGCCGCTTTCAGGCGTCAGAGATAGTGCGCTGCTCTGATGTGCTCCTCAGTAAGCATTGGTGCAGCCGGGGGAGGGGGTGTTTGAACTGTTTCTGAAATTTTAAAGGTTTGTATGTGTGTACACGCACAGATACAAACGCACGCGCGAACGTAGATAAGGTTTGAATAAACGCCACCCCCCCACCCCCCCTCGCTGTCTGGCGGAGGCCGGCGGCGGGGACCGGCGTGCGCGGAACAGACGGCGATATGGCAGACAAGAAGACGCGGAAACGCAACAAAGCGCGGCTGCGCGCCGTTGCCATAGCAACGACGGAGATGTCTTCCACCGGCTACTTTGCTGCTGGCTTGCGTTTCCTTTCTTAAATTCTCGGCGCTCGCCACTTTCCTATCAAGAATACTGTCTCACGCTGATAACGCGATTCGTGACCTGGACGTGCCGGACGCGCGGCGATAATACAACCGAGATGCATGTAAGATATCAAGACTATTTTTGTGAGGCGAAACGACACCCTTTCAACACGTCCTTCAGTGCACGCGGCTTTTCTGATCAGCATAGGTAATTTCATCGGAAATATTACCCCATGACATACTGCCTTTGTTGCCGCTTCACGCCATTAAAAGAGCAGTCACTAAGATGTGAAGTTCAGGCATGGACACATGCATGTTGTCTTTACTGCTGACTTACCCGGAACAGGGACCCATGTCAGCAGCAATGTATACAACAGAGTGAAGGAAAACAGCAATAAAGAATATTTCAAAACTAACAAGCGCTTTTCGCAGTACAGTTCTGCTTACAGATTCAAAGAGCCAAGTATTCGATGCTCACTGGATTGCCCTCCGCACCGAGTGTGCAAGCCAATGCCAATTAGGTTCGTCAAACTATAACGCTCGCCTTGCTTGTTCGCCTCAGCTTTATGACTAACGTGTCGCTGATTTATAATATATATATATATATATATATATATATATATATATATATATATATATATATATATATATATATATATATATATATATATATATATATATATATATATATATATACTTTGACAAGCTCCTACACCAACAGGCGCAAGGAGTGACCGTTTCCAGTTGCATTTAACCTCTATGCCCTTCAACCCTAGACTAGTTTGTCCATCCAAAAGGACATGGTGCTGTTCCTTTGATTTCCAGCTTCTCAAAAACCGAAAGCTTCCCGTCTTCCTCTATGCCAATAGGCATTTGAAAGTTATCTGTCGTCTAAAAATGCTTTAATTGCCCGATCAAGCGCTTAACACATTTCTTCGAAAATCAACTTTTCGCGCTTTATTGCAAGCAAATAATGCGTGCTGTTGCGGCGTTTTGAATCAACGACTTTCCGCAGATGGAGCGTGAAGATAGGATATCTGTTGTCTTACGGCCCATTAGTAGGGATGTGCGAATATTCGAGTTTTGAATTCGAGTCGAATAATACTTGATCGAGTAATTTCATTCGACTTTCGAATACCTAGTATTCATGGTTTCGAATAATTCGGCAGCGTGAATGTCTAAAACGCGACAAAGACAATGGTGCAACTTGCTTAGGGTGGGTGGCAATAACAAACGCTAACGTCGTTACAGTCGGCCTTTCGTGAAAACTTGCCCCAATATCCTGGTTCAAGAGCGAGTGCATGCTGATTTTAAAGGAGAATGTGTGATTTCCGCACGTAAGAAAAACATCACAAAATTGTCAAACCCTTCAAAAACTTTACTCCCGCAACGAAGGCACGGACTTCTTGCGTAGTTCGCTGCCGTACGCCGCAAACGCCGTAACACATTGGCCCGCGATACCCTCAGTGATTGGCTTCGCATGTGAGAATTTGTTCACGCTGCGCAGTCGCTATTGACGCACCGCGCCACTCGTTCACAAACTCCCATTGTTCCGGTGCGCTGTTAAAACGGTGCTGTGAACGGGCGCCCGAAGATTTTTGGGCCCGGAGCGCCCATGGCGATGAGCACAACATTACCGTTGTCAGATGAGCCGTATTGCGCGACCATAAGGGAAAAAAATTAAGGCAGCTTCGCACTATGTGCCAAGCCTGAAGGGAGTGCGGAGTTTGATAGCTTTCATTGTTTCACTTAGGTTTTTCTCTTTCTTTCCTCCTGTATTTCTTTCTCTTCCTCTTTTTCCTTTTTTTTTGTCCATTTTCGTTCTCTCTGTGCTTCTATTCATTTTTTCCTCTCTCTTGGTCTATTTATTTCGATTTCTTTCTCTTTCTGTTTTTCTTGCTATGTTTCCCTTTCTTTCTTTCTGTTTCTATTTCTCGCTTGCTTCCTCTTTTTTTTTCTATTCTTTGACGTGGGTTTGCCTGCGTTACGCCAAGCGACGATAGCATAAGACAGAATACAACAGCCTGGGCCCCTAAAGTCATCCGCACTTATCATCCCGGCGCTCGAAGAACAAGAGGAAGAAGACTGCTCCTTGGCGCGAGCACGCGCTCACTTATTATCATCAAGGCGCTCAAAGAACAACAGGAAGTAGCGAGAGCGCGCGCTTACTTATCATCGAGGTGCTCTAAGAACAAGAAGAAGACTCCTCCTTGGCGCGAGCGCGAGCTCAATATGCTGCAGATGGCTATACCATTCGTAGTTTTGCTTGCGTTGCGCCAAGCTACGACAGCATACGTTGACAGCAGACGACATCGTACGACAGCCAAGGCCCCTAAAGTGCTCCTTACTTAAAAACTAGCTACCGCAACCCCTCTGTGAACCTTTAGGATGTTAAGAGTGGCGTTGCTGACTGGAATGACGGCTCTTCTAACATGCTTCCGCGCCCACAACAGCTGAAAAAAAAATTAAAAAAAAAACCGAACATGTGCGTACTAAAGCTGCCAGCACGCCATGGCATCTCTATTTTTCTTTTGTCTTGCCGTAACTGGCGATACACGTTTCGTGTAAATATGCTATTCGGTTTTCGATTCGAATTCGATATTTTTGGCCACTATTCGGCACTATTCGATTCGAATTCGATTCGAGATCAAATTTCACGATTCGCACACCCCTAGTTTGTTTCTAGTCTGTCCGTGTGCGTTTATGCGCACGTGTGAGAGTGGGGATGCTTGTGCGTGTAATACATATGTTTTGTTATTGAGTGCTTACGTATTTGCTTACTTATTCGTGCTGGCTGGTTGCCAGGAACGGCCCCGCGAGTTTGAAAGAAAAATGTATCCTTTCCTGCAGTGAAACACGTTCGATTACGTGCCATATCCGCAGCATTGTTTTCACACGTTTAACAATGCGGAAAAGTGTAGCCTAGGGTATGTGCACCAAGTAACCAGTCACAATTTGAAAGTAACTGCGCCGTAGAAACGGAGGGCCACCAACAACTAGTGGAGTGGTGGTGCGGAAAAACCGACGTAAATGGGGATAGTTTCCAGCCGCAGCTCGGGGACATGCTGGAGTAGTGCTCTCTTCGAAAAGTGAGATCTGCTCAGCAACATACCGTCGCTGAACTCTTTCATGGAATTTAATTGTTCCCGAGCACTCGCAGCGTTTATTGCCACATATGGACGCCGATTGTGCTCGTACCCTTTTCGTAAAAGTGCGACGAAACCGATCGCCTTTGCAGAGCTGCTTGCTTATCAGCCGTACGGCGCCGCATAAGGGGCACCTTCAGGTATTTCCCGGGCTACCTTATGAAACGCCACCTTAACGCGGCGGTAACGTTAAGGAAAGGTTGGATTGATGTGTTTGTTTGTAAGTGTCACGAATTCTGGTGGTTACGGGTGATGGGATGAGACAAAGACGCGGTAAACGGCACAACACATTTAATAAGCACACGCCCGGCACACGAACAATACACAAATATACAAAACCAATATCAATTTCTAACTAAGCCACACTAAGCCTACACGCAAACCGCGCACTACAAACTAAAACGTCCTAGTTAAAGTCGGGCATCTCTAGCCTCAGGGCTCGCGCCGACCTTACTTGACACAGCTGCGTGGCTTCTTGTCAACGTCTGGGATCAGTCGCGTTGAGTCTCTGTCGGGGTTCTCGACGAACGTCGCCGTCCCTACCGCTGCCGACGTGGTCCTACGTTGTCCTCGCGTGACGTCCTTGCTGACGTGGCGGAGGCCCAGAGGTTAGGCCTAGCGGCAGTTGGTGGTGCCCGGTGCTAAGAGCTGACGTGGCCCACCGGGGACTGTCGTCGCTGACTTGCTCAGAAGGGGGCTTGCGCCAGGAACGTCGGTGAGGGATGTGCGCGGTTGCTACATCCCGAGCAGCCTCACTCGAACCGGGTCGAGGTCTCCGGCCACCTCTCGGGACGCCCGCGTCACAGCCTGCCGAGTCGATGTCCTGCCGCTCCAGTCGCCAGTCCGTCTGCTGGCGAGACAACCTTCTTCTTCCAATCCCACGTCGACAATGCCAGCTCATCCACGATTGCGCCCCGATCACAGCTCGGGTCACGCGCCTCGGGCCTCACGTCACGGTGCGCGCGCTCGCGCCGTTCCGAATGTTATCTGCTCCTCGTCGTCGTCTTTCTTCCGAATGGCTCTTAATCATGACAGTAAGGCGCCGACAAGGTAAAGGGGGGGCAAAAAAAATGCACGCATCTCCACGAAGTGAATGATGACGAGTGGGCGAAGCTAGGTCGCAAGGTCCATAACCTCTACGTTGAAGTCGCCGTCTAGTATAAAGGGTTTGTGCTTGTAGGTGTATTATATTGTTGCTCCACAATTATAATTGTTGTTCGCCTATTGTAAATATTTTTTTTATTCACATACACTCATGTTTTGACTATAGCAATGGTTTTCTTACCACCATGACAGCGGACAGTGAATTTCGACGACAAAGCTAGGTCCTAAGGTCCATAATTTTTAACCTAAGTCGCCCACTAGTGTAAAGGGTTTGTGCTTCTAGGTGTTTTATATTGTTCTGTGACAATTATGATTGATATTAGTGTATAACGGACGCGGACGACGACAAGGCTAGGCCCCAATCGCCCCTAAAATAAGGTCGGTTTATGAACACGGGCATTAATCGCTGTTTGACTAACCGCCGAGCCGAACTCGATCCATACCGACCCTGATCGCGATCAAAAGTGCCCGTGCGACACCGAGATCATGGCACGGTGTAACCGCTCGGTGTTTCTTCGCCAAACGCATTCAAGACAATCACCTCCAGCATACGAGTCAGTCGACTGTAGAAAAAAAAGGAGAGAAAAGAAAGAAAAAGAAGAAATATATAGGTGCCTTTTTTTGGGGGCGGGATAGGGGGCGGACCTAGAGGTTATTACACGACACGTCGGTCGTATGTGTTGTAGTATACGTTCATTCCTAACAAAAATATTAGCCAAGTTCATATTTTCTTGTGTGCAAGATCATATTTCAACGACTGTATCATTTTCGCATGCCCGCTTCGATGGCGCCAAGCTGGCGTTAGCAGCCAGATTTCAATAAGAGCTAAATGAAAAGAAAACAAAAAAAACTATCCATAACTCCATTTTTTTACTCTCATTCCTAGCGTTATCAAACTTATCCGGTTTTACTTTGAGGTAATGCAAGGAGCAAACAAGCAACACTTAAGGGCACAAAATAAATTTGGTTATTATACAACCACAATATCCTATTCATACCCAAGTATAATGCTTTCACGCCAGCTCAAGAAGAAACTCGGTAAGCAGCATGCTGCTCCAATATACCACCGCTACGGCAGCGCAGAAAGTTAAAACACACACACACACACACACACACACACACACGATTCTCTTGATGCATCGCGGGTGCGTCTACCACGGCCAGACATTTCGTGCGGAATGCTGCGAGCTGTCTGGCACGGTACGTCTAGAAGAACTGTCGATTATTTGCCAATCGTCGCCGCCGAGATAACGCCGACACACATCGCTATCTTTTCTGTGCACTGAGGTGAAGCGACAGTCTCAGGGCATGCGTACCATTTTTTTTTATTCTGTTTTATTTAGTGCCGCGTCACTGTACGTCATGGCGGGACTTTTGAATTCTTTAAGGTCGATACGCCACGTGGTGTCGTTCACGCGAACTAAACCACTGGTGTCCAGAAAAGCTGCATATGGTCGAAGGACGATGTTCTGAACGAAGAACTTGGCTACCTCGGCGGCACTACTTTTGGGCAGGGCCTTCGTTTCGGCGTAGCTGGTGAGGTAGTCGGTAGCTACGACGATCCATTCGTTTCCGCAAGTCGATGTAGGAAACGGCCCCGGTAGGTCCATTCCGATTTGCTGGAACGGTCTGCGAGGTGGTTCGATCGGCTGAAGAAAGCCTGCTGGCTTTGTCGGTGGTGCCTTGCGTCGCTTACAGTCTCGGCCAGTCTACGTAGCGAGCGACGTTGGCGGCAAGGTGTGGCCAGTAGTACTTTTCCTGTATCCTTGCGAGCGTGCGGGAAACACCGAGGTGTCGAGCTACCGGGTCGTCATGTAGGGCCTGGAGGATTTCTGGTCTTACTGCTGAAGGAACCACGAGAAAGTGTTTGGCTCGAAGGGGCGAGATGTTCTTCTTTAGGAGAACTCCATTTTGCAGGAAGAACGACGCCAGTACTCTCTTGAATACCTTCAGAACAGTGGTGCTCTTGCTCTCGAGGTATTCCATAAGGCGCCTGAGTTCTGGGTCCGCTCGCTGTCGCTAGGCGAAGTCATCGGCACGTATGGTTCCAAGGAAGCAGTCATCATCCTGCTCATCCAGCGGCGGTGGGTCGACGGGGGGCAGGAGACAGGCAGTTGGCATCAGAATGTTGTCTTCCGGACTTCAAACGACGGGAAATGTCGAATTCTTCACGTCTTAGACTCCAGCTTGAGAGACATCTTGAAGGGTCCTTCAAGTTAGCTAGCCACCACAAGGCGTGGTGGTCGCTCAAAACTTTGAAGGGCCTCCCGTAGAGGTAAGGGCGAAAGTCTGACGTAGCCAAGATGATGGCGAGGCATTCTTTTTCTGTTGTGGAATTGTTGGCCTCTGCCTTGGATAGCGACCGGCTAGCTTAACTGATAACCCTTTCCAGTCCGTCCGTCCTCTGCACAAGGACGGCGCCGAGTCCCAGGCTGCTTGCGTCGTTGTGCACTTCTGTTTCGGCGTGTTCGTCGAAATGCGCAAGGAACAGAGGCGTTTGCAGGTCGTCGTTTCAGTTCTCGAAATGCTTGCTCTTGCGGCGTTTCCCATTTGAACTCGACGTCGGATCTGGTAAGGTTAGTGAGTGGCTCGGCGATGTGGGGAAAACTTTTGACGAACCGCCTGTAAAAGGCGCACAAGCCCAGAAATTGACGGATGGCCTTCTTGTCGGCAGGTGGCGGGAATGTAGCAATGGCGGCTGTCCTCTGAGGGTCGGGGCGTACTCCGGACTTGCTGATTACATGACCAAAGAACAAGAGCTCCTCGAATGCGAAGCGGTAGTTTTCAGGCTCCGAGGTGAGGCCGGAGGTCTTGATTACATGAGTTGTGTGTCAAGTCGCCGGACGTGTTCATCGAAGTTTGAAGCGAACACACTGACGTCGTCCAGGTACACCAGACAAGTCTGCCACTTCAATGCGGCCAGTACTGGTATGCATAACCCGTTGGAAAGTCGCAGGCGCCGAGCTAAGACCGAACGGCATGGCCTTGAACTCGAAGAGGCCGTGTGGTGTTATAAAGGCGGTCTTCTCTCGGTCTCTCTGGTCGACTTCAATTTGCCAATAGGCGGTCTTGAGGTCCATCGACGAAAAGTACCTCGCGTTGGTGAGCCAATCCAGGGTGTCATCTATCCGTGGGAGAGGCTACAAGTCCTTCTTCGTTATTTTGTTCAGGCGGCAATAATCGACGGAGAAGTGTAGGGTTCCGTCCTTTTTTTTCACTAACACCCCGGGTGACGCCCACGGACTCTTTGAAGGCTGGATAATGTCGTAGCGTAGCATTTCGTAGACTTCTTTCTTTATGGCCTCGCGTTCCCGCGTTGAAACTCTGTACGGGCTCTGACGTAGTGGCCTGGAACTTTCCTCCGTTATGATGCGGTGTTGTGCGACTGGGGTCTGTCTAACTCTTGATGACGAGGAAAAGTAGTCGTTGTATTGCAGGAGCAGGCTTTTGAGCTGTTATTATTTATGCGGAGGAAGGCCCGGATTGACGTCGAAAGTTGGTTGATGAGCTTGGTTCGTCTTAGCATGTTCGGTAAACTCGGCAAGGGCGAGGGCGCCGCTGGCTTCCACGATTTCTTCGATGTAGGCGACCGTCAAGCATTTGCTCACCTGCTTGTATTCGTTGCTGAAGTTCGTGAGCATCACGGTTGCGTTCCCTTCACGCAACTCGGCGATGCATCTTGCGACGCAAATCTTATGGTTTACAAGCAGGTGCTGATTGCCCTCGATGACGCTTTCGAAGTCTGCAGGTATTTCGGTGCCGACGGAAATGGTGACGCTGGAGAGAGACGGAATGGTGACGCGCTCTTCTGTCGCGTTAAATGCATGATTCCCCGGCGTCGTCTGGCTAGGCAGCGTTTTTTCTGTGCTTAGTGTTATCAACTCAGACCTTATGTCGATGAGGGCACAGTGTTTGCTTAGGAAGTCCATCCCAAGTATCACATCCCTGGAGCAGTGCTGTAGGATTAGAAAGATGGCGGGATAAGTCCAGTTATTGATGGTGACTCATGCTGTGCAAACACCGGCCGGCGTTATTAGATGACCCCCAGTGGTCCGGACTTCAGGGCCTTGCGGAGCAGACTTCACTTCCTTCAACTTCGTCGCGAAAGGCCCACTCACGACGAAATTATCGGCTCCAGTGTCGACGAGAGCGGTGACGTTGTCGCCGTCGGATATTACGTCGAGGTCGCTGGTTCATTGTAGTGCTTTGCGGTTGGTCGCGGCGTCGGATGACGGCTGCGTCAATTTGTTGCGCTGCTTCCTTGTTGCTTCATCACGTCGTCGTCGGTCCGCGACGTTTCGTCGGCAGGGCTTCGTCTGCTTCACGTCGTGTTCTTCAGGTTTCGTCGTGTTGTCGTCGTCGGCGTCCGCGGAGGATCTTCGGCATTTCGTCGTACAGCAACCGCACCTCAATCGGTTCTTGTCCTTAGTGTCCCAGATACAGCCTAGGCGACCGGCACCAGTTTGGGTCAGTGTACTGCCGGCTGTGCGGGGACATGTAGCGGCCCGGCGACGGCGAGCGGGAACTTTGTTGGGGTCTCCCTTGAGCTCCTGCGAGGTATTCGGCAATGTCTTGCGGTCGTGCACCCTGCTGTGGACGACACGCTTTGAAGGCGAAACCACGTAGCTCCATCTGTCCGTACTGGCAACGACGGTAGGTGTGGCCGGCCTCGTTGCAGTGGTAGCAGAGTGGACGGTGGCCAGGGGTGCGCCGAACGTTGGTCTTCTTCGGCATGTATTGCTGGCCGGCTGGCGAGCTGTATGACGTCGGTGGTGGAGTCTGGCGGCGAAACTGCGGCGGAGTGGCGTCTTGACGTGGGCGCGGCGTGGGAGCGTGACGGCGGGCCACAGCAGCGTAGCTGGTAGCCTGCGACAACGGCTGTACTGGCTGAGGAACAAGTGACTGCTGGATCTCATCGCGTACTACTTCCAGCGATCGACGTCACCTCTGGCTGTGGAAAAGAGAGATTCCGGAGCTCCTGTCGCACGATGGCTCTGATGGTTTTGCGCAATTCTTCGGAGCCAAGGGCTTGAACAGCTGCGCTGTCTGGAGTCAAGCGACGATTGTTCTACTGGGTGCGCATTTCTAGCGTCTTCTCAATCGTCCTCCCTTCCGAGACGAATTCTTCGACGCTGTTTGGCGGATTCCTCATAAGCCCAGCGAAGAGCTCTTGCTTTACTCCTCGCATGAAGAAGCGGACTTTTTTGTCCTCGGGCATAGCAGGGTCAGCGTGGCGAAAAAGTTGGGTAATTTCCTGTGTGAAGATGGCCACGCTTTCATTCGGTAGTTAGACCCGTGTCTCCAGCAAGGCCGCCGCACTTTCCTTCCGGACGACGCTTCCGATCGTCTCCAAGAAAGCGCTGCGAAAGAGGTCCCATGTTCGATGTGTGGACTCCCGGATCTCGAACTAGGTCCTTGCTGCGTCCTCCAGGTAAAAGTACACATGACGCAGCTTGTTCTGGGCGTCCCAGTTGTTAAATGTTAGACCCTTTCAAATGCCTCCAACCAGGTTTCGGGGTCTTCGTTAGACGATGCATGGAAGCTTGGTGGCTCTCTCGGTGGCTGCATCACGATCGTTGCTGGGGACAAAGCGGCCGTCATCGTGCCTGCCGTCCTCGTAGCGGTAGCTTTTGGCTTGTCCGGTGGTAGTCTGTGCTATGGGGTAGTCCTTTCAGCCTGCGCTTGGCTCGACTGTCCGTGAAAAGGTCGGTGTCTTCGTCATGATTCGGGCTGTGTTCACGGCTTGACGGAGGCGGCCGGTACATGAAAGAAGCAGCACCTCCACGAGATCTCACGTGGTCGGGACGCTGACGAAGGCAGCAGTCAGTATGTCCAAGAGGAAACTATTTATTTGGCCGATCTTGTGGCTGGTAAACGGAAAGTCAGTTTAGAGCAATACACACTGGCACTGATAGCGGCGAACAGAGCGTCGGCCGTCGATCAACTGACAATCATTGAAGCGGGTCGGCATTTATAGGTGTGTCATTGAATGTTCCAGTCTTATCATGGGCTGTCGCGGAAGCTCTGGAAAAAGCTCGAGTTTTCGCGTGTTGCAGCAATCTTGACAATAACATCTACAATAATCGCGAAGCTTCTAGAACAATAGGGCGCGGTTTGCGCTGAGCATTGCTGACAGTCTTTGAGGGCGAAAGCCGAATAGAGCAAACTGAAAATAAGAAAAGTGCGTGGCAATACAAATCAAGCAGACGGCACGCAGATGCCGACTGTCTTTGCTACTGTTCTCATGAGGCAGCCGCACAATAGGACGACGACATGGGCATTTCGCAGTCGTGGAGCCTGCCTCTTTTTCAGGACAACAAGGAGCGATGCTGAAGCGCTGCCGCTTATTTCTCACATGGAACTAGAAACCAACCGCATGTGGAGATTATTTTCGAGGGGGCTAAAAAAAGAAGTGCTTACGAGATGACGTCTTCTACAAGAACAATTTCTCACCACGGGACAGGAACAGCTTATTCGTCGTTCTGTCTTTGGCATCAAAATGAGGTCCTACATGCCTGGCCCAATAAGCCGACCACTGCTCGCTTGAACAACGCCCGGGCATTGACGAAGATTAGCGAGAGCAACTGCTCCCCGAGACTTCCAGTGCTCAAAAAAATTTATTTGCAGGTATACCTCAATTCCTGTTAAAGTACGACTACGAAAAGTTGGAAAAATAGGTTTGTATTTTCTAGGCCTCTCCCCAACGTAAACCAGCGGCAATATGTGAGTAACTGTTGGCACAGATTGGCCTCCCCGATACACCGAGACAGAAGCTTTGCGCCGAGAACAGCACGTGAAGCGGCTTGTCTTTTTATCGAAGCTACTGTTTTACAGAATGGTGCTCCTGCAGTAGTCGTCTCCGACAGCGGTACTGCGCTTACGGTCGAGGTTTTGCTCACCGTTCTTTTACTCACAAGAAGACAGCGAGGTTTCGTTGGCCAGCAGACCGACAGAGCTTGGCGACATGGTACTGGCTAATATGGTAAGCATGTAGACAAATGTACACCGCAAGAAGTAGGAGCACGACTTACTCACATTTGCGCACAACAAGTGCCCTCAGGAAACCATTCGCAAGACACCCTACCATGTCGCTAACATTCGTGAAGGTAATATGCGCTAAACTGAAACCCTGTCACGAAATGAGGGCAGTGAAGCGGACACTCAAGGTAAGGGTTCAAAATGGTCAGTTTTGGTGCTGCTTGGTTCAATATCTTGGGAAAGGGACCGCTGAAATGGTTTAGGAAAAAAAGCACACAGTGTCTTTCCTGTCCGGTATAATTTATTCTGAAGCGCTTCCATCCTTGCTTACATAGAACACTTAGGAGTTTACTCAAAGAACAGATGAGACAAGGCAGCTAGCCCGCGGGCGAAGAGCGAGGAAAAAAAGTCACAGTCTCGCCACAAGGCGAGGCAATGAATGCGATAGCAACAAATTGGAATGTGAAGTGACGAATGGCAAGCAGGGCGAAACGTGCAGCGCGCTGCTCACGCAGACATGACGCACGAAAACAACACGCACAGGACGAGAGCGAACTAAAAACATTCACAGCTCGACACTTGCTCGAACAATAACGACGCACTTATTTTTCTTTGAGGTTGTTATAAATATATAGATACATATATATATACGGGACATGACGGCGACGCCAACGCCGACACCGACGGCGAAAACCAGCCGAGAGTGTCCGTATAATTGCTATCGCAATAAAATGACGCATGAAACGTATT
This sequence comes from Rhipicephalus appendiculatus, assembly GCA_030522465.1. Taxonomy (NCBI): domain Eukaryota; kingdom Metazoa; phylum Arthropoda; class Arachnida; order Ixodida; family Ixodidae; genus Rhipicephalus; species Rhipicephalus appendiculatus. The sequence goes on along the minus strand of JALIZH010023982.1, from coordinate 104,950 downwards.
CACAGGTACAGACGAGCGCGAACTAACATGTGTCACAGTTGTTACATCGCTGTGTTTGAAAATTTGAAAAGCGTGCTCTTTTCTCAAACGGGGGGGGGACTGCAGCGAGCGATGTGGCCTTCGCGGGCCCGGTAACGACAGCGCTATCGTTTCGGCTAAAGCTCCATTCTCCGTCACCGCGAGATAAGCGCGCGTGCGCACGGGCATCTACCCCCCCCCCCTTCCCCCCCCCCCCTTTGGGTAAAGTGCGCGCCGGAGAGCTAGGAGCGCCTGAGAGCGCGCGTCGCGACGAACGTAACAGCAAAGCCCCGCCGAGCGCGGCCTTTGCGTCCTCTCGCTGGTAAATTGAAAACACGCTGAAAACTCCCTGTATATAAATAGTTCGCCGTTTGAACGTTGAAGGACGTTCGCCACGTGGATGAGTGGTTTATTTTTCTTTGAGGTTATTATAAATATATAGATACATATACATATACAGCATATGGCGGCGACGCCAAAGCCGACGGCGAAAACCAGCCGAGAGTGTCCATATAAAAAAATGTTACGTAGGACAGCACAGCCTACGGAACAGACCCGCGATATATAACTGCAGCTCGCACGGGGTCAAGTCCGTCAAAAGAGTTTTTTTTTCTTTATTGGACGAAACGGGCTATTATATACATCTAATATCACAGGAGGCGTTAAACCGAGCGCGTGGGCATAACTGTGAATTACGTCACATCTCCCATTTTATTTAACAAATAAATCTAAAGTTCCGGCTTTGGGTATCATCGAGGTTAGCTGTATTTACGTTCGCTTCTGCGCAGTTGTGGCTCTGCGGGGCCCACGACGAGCTGATTTTCTTGTGGGGGGGGTGCGCCAAGGAGTCTGCCTGTAGAGCGGGCGCCAGACGGAGTTGTTCTCTCTTGCGCTGCAACTGGAGCTCTTCTTCGGTCTCCACAATGTAGGCTCTCGGACTGTAGCTAGGCTTGACAAGCGTGCATCAGCGTAAACCGAAGAGGACAAAGAAGATGAAGCGTGGCTGCGTCACGTGTCGGCGTGAGCATATTAAACTAATGAGAAGCCTGCACGGTGATTTGGAAGAAGCCCGGAGGAAGAACGTGGACAGACGTGGCCGAGTCGCTACTGAGTGAAGAAAGTGACCAGAGCGCGGTAGTGGCGGCCGGTAGAGCTGCTGCATCAAGGCCACTGCAGGCTCACACCTGGACACAGACTAAACTTCTTCTAACCGTCTGGCGTCGGCCAGGCTTGTCCCCATCGTCTGGTATCGGCCAGACAAGCACTACATCTCCGGCTTCCTGTCCAAGCTGCGTCTGGCGAACGCCGAAATGTCACTGAGCCCGAGTCACCCGGCGCTTTCTTCCCTCCAAGCCAACGATGTGAGAGTCTACACCGCATCTCCAGCCATCCCCGTCTGCACGAGTGCTTCCGTGCCTTGCCTCCATAGCCTCCGCTGCAATATCTACGTCTACTGAAAGGTGGCGCTGTTTTCTCCCCCTAAACATGTCTACGGTGAACTGTTCGCGTTCTTTATGAATTTCCGATTCCTGTTAACTTCTTTCAATTTTTCATGCTCTGTACTTTTTTCTGTTATTTGTTATGCTTTTGTGTCTGAATCAGGGCTGGGCAGACATACTCTAAAAAAGTATTCCGGAATACATATATTGAAATACATGGGTTGGAAGCCTTAAATACATATACAGAAATACATTTGTCTTTGACATAGCGGGATATTTCGGAGATACTTTTGCAAAAAAAGCGAAAAAAAAAGCATTCCGGAATACAGATACTGAAATGCTTTTTATTTCGGGGATATTCATACCCCGAAAAAAAACATTTATTAAGTGCAGCATAACTTTGCAAATGTTGCAGCGCTGTGAAACTTGCAATATTATTTATTTATCGCGGTACCCTTAGCGCCGTTCAGGCATTGCGAAAGAGAGTTACACTGTACAAAATTCTTAATAACGACATATTTACAGGTGTCAGTTTCAATAAAAATTACATTTTCTGACTGCAAGAGTAACACGCATTGTACTTGGTGGCAACAATAACAGCTACGACAGAAATAGCATACTTCAAGCAAATCGTCCGGAATCACTAACGAACACCACAAAATTTACTGAACACAAATATTTTGCTGAAAAGTTTGATGTGCTAATTACGCTTAAGCAACGGGAGCTTCTCAAATAGGCCGTCATGAAGACATCGTCGGTTCGGCCTCAACACCAGACTCGCGAACGAGAAAATCTCTCTTCTGCGGCAGAGGAGTGAAATTTGTATTACAGCGGATAAATACCGCCTTCATGGCCGGATAGTCCTGCAGCATGGCGATATCCCTTCTCGGGACATCTAAATACCGAAAAACTTCCGGCCTCACGTGGGTCATTAATCACCACCGATGACGACGACTCGTCGCATGTGTCCATTTTGAGCGGTGCAGGCGCCTCAGCCGCTCGCACGAGCAAGCTCTCAAAGTCTGAAGATTTAGCCACTTCGCTTGAGGCCCACCGAATCTTGAAGAATGGGTGTGAGCAGGATGCAAGTATTGCCTCATTTTCCGGACTGAAAAACACAGAAAAGCGCTTTTGGAGACCGGTTAGGCAGCTGTCCAAGACGATAGATCCGTTCCGAATTTTTCGCTTCATAAAAAATTAGCTTCTTTTCGACCCTGAGAAGTGTTGGCAGAAGCTCTCCGTAGTAGCCACAGCTGCTTTTCTGCAAGATATCGATTGCTGGAAAAAATCGGCAGATCCAACGCACTGTGGGAATCGATGTAATGCGAAGCAGCGAGCAAGGAGTAAATCATGCTGTACATAATGTGCATGCCAAAATTTTCCTGTTACCACTTGTCACTTATGTTTGTTATAGAGTCACGTCCTCCAATACTAATTTTGGTGCATATCAAGCTGGCGAAATGGCCGTGAGCGCGCCATAAGCGTGGCATGCAAGTCATGTCGCAAATTACACGCCATGATTTCCATATTACCACCTGTCATATGTGTTCGTCATACAGTCACGTACTGCAATATCAAATTTGGTGCATATCAAGCTAGCGAAACGGCCACGAGAGTGCCATGAGTGTGGCATGCAAGTCATGTTGCAGATGACATATCATGATTTTCATATTATCACTTATCAATTATGCTCGTCATACAGTCACGTCACGCAGTATCAAATTTGGCGTATATCAAGCGAGCGAAACGGCAGCGAGCGTACCATGAGCGTGACATGCAAGTCATGTTGCACATGACATGTCATGATTTCCATATGACCACATGACATTTCTGTTCGTCATACAGCCATGTCACGCAATACCAAATATGGTGTATATCAAGCTAGCGAAACTGCCGTCAGCGCACCATGAGCGTGGCATGTAAATCATGTTGTACATGACCTACAGGTCATGATTGTCGTATTACCACCTGTCATTTATATTGGTTATGCAGAAATGTCTCATCGTACCAATTTTTGGATACATCAAGCTAAGAAAACGGCCTCAGGAGCACTACAGCCATGGCGTGTAAATCATACTTTTCATGACAATTTATTCATGATTTTCATGATATGGCAAGTCATTCATGTTTGTCATACAGTCATGTTATGCCATACCAATTTTGGTACAAATCCCATTAACGATACGGCCAGGAGAGCTCGAAGTCGTAGGCGGCTAGATAGATAGATATATAGATAGATAGATAGATAGATAGATAGATAGATAGATAGATAGATAGATAGATAGATAGATAGATAGATAGATAGATAGATAGATAGATACGCTCAAAGTCGCCAAAATTCGCTAAGAAATGCTTCGCATTTGAAAAGATATTTTATAACGTAAGATGCTTGATTTTCTACAGTGATGGTGATCGAAAGTACTTTTTATTAATAAACGTAGACGACCATTCAAAACATTTATCAAAAAAGTTACTGATTGAGGGTTCTACAACAACCCTCAATCATTAATCTATACTGCAAAACACCACACTGCCAATATACAGTCCACACGCTCTCACACACCACCTTCTAGTAAAATGAATTTCCTGCCAAACCAAACATTCAAATACTATCGCGTGGCCATGACGTTGAAGGAAACGCAGCCGTGCTCGTAAAGACGAAATTTCCTAGTCGGCGAACTTCTGCCCACGAAACGAAAATCATTGAAGAAGCAATAAATGTTGTGCACTGATAGCGGCTACCATAGTCATCGTACTTAGGATAATAGTGATCGGAGTCTCTGAAATACATTAGCTTTCATGCATGCCTTATGGATCATTTCGATCCTTTCAACATTCTCGCTTATGCTGGTGTTAAATCAAGAGTAAACTTGGTTACTCAAGCCTTGTTCGTACTAATAAGAGAAATAAATGACATTGTAGATGACATGCATGCCAAGATTTTCATGTTACCACGTACCACTTATGTTCGCTTAATTTTTTACCTCGAATCGCAGCGAGAAGCGAGACCAATATGCCTCCGTTTCGCATGCGTTCGTATTCTCGCGCTCTGCGCATCGTGCAGACGCCATACGCGTTCCAGCGTTTAAATTGACGGACACTTTGTCAATTCCAAAGTGTGTTCCTCGAACGCCTGTCCCTACTGAGACGGGTCGGTCAGAATGGAACGTGATGCGCGCTTCTCCCTCCTTGCATGATTAGAGACGCCAGGCACAGCGACGCTACGCAAGCGAAGCGCGAGCGCTGTAGAGTCCAACGCGACCGGCGTCCGTTTGCTAGCCCCGGGGCCCACCTGGAACTGTGCCAGGGCACGGCTAGAGGGACGGACGAACGAGAGGACGGACGGGCGGACGTGAGCATGACACATTAAAGGCTTTCACCCTAAAATTTGGTGTATATCAAGCTGGCGAAATGGCCACAAGAGTGTCATGAGCGTGGCATGCAAGTCATGTTGCGCATGAAAAGTAATGATTTCCATATTACCACTTGTCAATTGTGTTCGCCATACAGTCACGTTACTCAATCCCAAATTTGGTGTATATCAAGCTAACGAAATGGCCGCGAGTGTGCCGTGAGCGTGGCATGCAAGTCAGGTTGCACATGACATGTCATGATTTCCATATTACCACTTGGCATTTATGTTCGTCATGCAGTCACGTCACGCAATACCAAATTTGGTGTATATCAAGCTAGCAAAACGGCCGCCAGCGCGGCATGAACGTGGCATGTAAATCATGTTGTATATGACATGCAGTTCATGATTTTCATATTACCACCTATCATTTATGATGGTCATGCAGAAATGTGTCATCGTACGAATTTTTGCATATATCAAGTTAAGAACCCGGTCTCAGGAGCACTATGGCCATGGCGTGTAAATCATAGTTTTCATGACAATTTATTCTTGATTTTCATGATATGACCAGTCACTCCTGTTTGTCATACAATCATGTTATTCCATACCAATTTTGGTATAAATCCAATTAACAATACGGCCAGGAGAGCACATAGTCGTAGGCGGATAGATAGATAGATAGATAGATAGATAGATAGATAGATAGATAGATAGATAGATAGATAGATAGATAGATAGATAGATAGATAGATAGATAGATACGCTCAATGTCGCCGAAGTTCGCTAAGAAATGCTTCGTATTTGAAAGGTTAATGCGCCCCATATGCACCAACTCCGAGGTATCTGGCACAGGTAGGAGTTCACCATGCCGTCGGAGAAAATCTCGTTGTCGGGTGTGCCAAGACGTCGAAGTAACCTTTGCGATCCTAGTTATCATCGAAGAAGTTTCTAGCTAATTCCGCGGGCCGTATCGGCGTTCAGAGCCAGACATGATCCCCGTGCCGGTATTTCACGAAGTGTTGTCACAGATTTTAACTGCGACAGTTGATTGGTAATTTCTTGATGCGTATACGGGAGTCATTGCCGGGCGCCTCCCGTGAACCTCCTCGAATGACGTCATGGTCGAAAGACAGGTTACATACGGAAGGATGGCGTCCCAGATCTTGTTTTCGCCACCGCCGTTTATTGCTAAGATGTCAGCGAGGGTTTTATTGAGACGCCGGACGAACTCATTCGCGTACGGCAAAAAAACAAACAAAAAAACTAAGGTGTCGAGCCATCGGGTGGTCGTGTAGGGCTTAAAGAGTTGCAGCCGCAGTGTCATAAGTACAATGAAAAGGTAGTGGGTTCAGGCCGATTCTCGGCCAAGCTCTCTGCTCGGGCACGTGTCTTAGAGGGATTTTGCGCGAGAAGTAACGCCTATCCCCATCTTAATATTTTGCAGATGGACCTATTTTTTTACTAGTTGGTGTTTGCTAATAAACATGGTGTAGCGCCGACCCATAACAGAAACACGGAAACACGCATTACAGCCACTGTGGTGTGTGTTTTCGTGTACCTGTCACGTGTTTTTGCGTTAAAACATGGTCATTAGCTCGCCTGAATACTAGCGGGGTGCGAATAGTGAAATTTCATCTCCAATCGAAATCGAATCCAACGGTGCCGAGTAGTGGCCAAAATATCAAATGTCGAGTAGAATATTTATTACAAAAGTTTTAATGAGAATTGAAAAACAAGAACAAACAAACAAAATCTACTCAGCTTCTCGAGCACAGAATGCGGTAAGCGACTGCTATTGAAATACTACAAATTGTCATTCAGTAACCCGAGCTGTTCTACATGACCTCCATGGTTTCAGGCTCTATCGCCGTGATGTTATAGGAGTTTCCTGCAGTTGAAAACGTGCGCTAAATCGGTACTTCAATAGCAGGGATTAGAAGTTATTGCAAGGCAATTTGGGGGGATTCATAGAGAAAGTGCAGCTTCACCTTCTTACTAGTATTGCAAAGGACTATCCTTTCTTGGTGTCGCGGATTCATTGAAGCGTGCTGGTTATTTTTTGGCGCTAGCTTTTCGACAGTGTCCCATTATGTTCCCTGGCTTTCTGTGCTGGAGCCATGACGTGCGAAAATGACATAAGCTACTATAAAATAAACATGCGCTCACTGTCGCAACATTATATCAGTGAAAATTGTGTGGGTGTTATCACCCCTGTACTGTCGTTTGTGGCTCCTTGCGCACGCGCGTCTCGCGTATTAGCCGCACTTAGGTTTAACAACCGCCAAGTGAGAGATGGTGCTCTGTACGCGCGGAGTATGGTGAGCGTGGTGCCACCACCAGCGCTGCCAGGCGGAGACGAGCTTGGGCCGCCGCACAGAAACGGCTGGGAGTCGCTCGCTCTTCGGGGTATCGCGGCGCGCGTCGACGGACGTCTCCTAAGGTGGGTTCCCCGGTGACGACACCTCGGTTCGTTTCCCGTGGACCCCTCATGGTGAGTCGAACGTCGGTGACACCGCATTCGCGGTACCTTGTGTTTGTTGTGCAGCTTGTGTGTTGAATTGGCATATCGTATAAGGTTATTCAGCCTCTCACTAGTGATGTATTGGATTCGCGTGGCGAGCTCGTCGATGTGAGAGTAGATGGGCAAATGCAGACGTGTTCGTTTGCCTGACGGCGTGACTGTATCCGTGTGTTCAGAGAGCGGCGATGTCATCTCAGACCCTACATTGCCTGCCCAACGTTGAGCTCTTGAAGCATCGGACGATGATTTTCTTGGTGCGGGGCAACATTTATTGAACCGGGCTAGAGTAAGTCAGGGGTTTTTTTGTTCGTTAGCTTCGGCGGTGAGCTTTCTTGAGTGCCATGTGGTCCGAATTTTAGGAGAGGGAAGCACAGGGCACGCGGGCTGTAGGCTAGCCAGAAGTGAGTGAGTACGGAAGCCTTGTAAGTGGTCCGAGATTTCTGTAAACCCAGGCAGCACAGCACATTAGCCCAATATTCTTTATACGCTGGCAAACAGTGGTCCAATGAAGGGCCAGTCATGCCACTACAAAACCAATGTTGGCAGAGCCAGCCTAAAATGATGCCAAACTTTCGTAAACTGCGCGAAAAGACGAGGACACAAGTAAGAAAACATTCAGAACACCACCAGCGCAGACTGCCAACTGTTTATGTTCTTGGAAGCAAGGACCAGATATTTCAAGCAGGAACCTCTACACGTGACCAATCTTTTCAATCTCGCATGTGCCGACAAAATTAGTATCCTTGCTGGATAAGAGGGTAGCCCAAGATAGCGGCCAAACGCTGATCGGAAAACACGTCGCACCAATCTCGCTGAGCTTTGAACATGTTAAAACCAATCGAAAACGAAAAAAAAACGAGCAAACAAAAGGCGTTCGGGACATAACAAATAAGCTGAACAGAGGGGAAATGATGATGACGTAAGAACCCTTGGTGAAAACAAAACATTTAACGCTCAACAAATGTATAAGTAAAACACATGGGAAACCTAAAAGGATGGCACAATGAGACACAACAATTAACTGGAGTAAAGCTGAGGGTGACAAAATTAAAAGCAATCAAGTAAAACACTAATACCCCCTCCGCACATCTTGTGCTCGACGTAACATCATTTGGTGAAAACAAAAGATTTAACGCTCAGCAAATGTATAAGTAAAACAAATGAAAACCTAAAAGTATGGCACAATGAGATACAACAATTCGCGCAATCGGGACATGTCGCGCAATCGGGATTTGGAGCCGGCACATTCACCGACATGCAGCTAGCGATTCTTCTGTTGCTGCAGGTTGCTGGCGCTATTGCATCTTCGCACAGTTGCACTTTGGACCTAGGACCCGCAGTCGCGCACTCTCGGGACATGCCTTCTTCGACCGAATGGTCATGGATGGCGCCAGCGGCCGGCGGAACAGTGGCACCTCCGAAGATTATCAGCGCCAAGCCACATAGGAATGCGACTATCAACGAGGACAGCCATCAAATCACCATGGGCCGGCGAAAACCAGGTGACACCGATCAACCTTATTTAATCGAGCGACACGTTGGCTACGTGGGATTTGTAGCCGGCGCACTCGCCGACATGCAGCTAACGATTCTTCTGTTGCTGCAGGTTGCTGGCGCTATTGCATCTTCGCACAGTTGCACTTTGGACCTAGGACCCGCAGTCGCGCACGCTCGGGACATGCCTTCTTCGACCGAATCGTCATGGATGGCGCCGGCGGCCGGTGGAACAGTGGCACCTCCGAAGATTATCAGCGCGAAGCCACATAGGAATGCGACTATCAACGAGGACAGCCATCAAATCACCATGGGCCGGCGAAAACCACACGACACCGATCAACCTTATTTAATCGAGCGACACGTTAGCTGCATGCCGGCACACTCGCCGACATGCAGCTAACGATTCTTCTGTTGCTGCAGGTTAGTGACAATTACCCAATAATGACTTGTAGATTATTGTGTGCATTGCCGGCTCCATGTCCCACAAGTGATGTACCTGTTTGCCGAACGCACAAGCCGATGATGTATCGTAGCAAGCGCTTTCGTTTTTTCACGCATAAGGTTCTGTACCTTGCATTGTTGTTAATACTTTCCGGCGATGTTGAGTTGAATCACGGACCGCTGAATACCCAAGGGTTCGAACTGCTCAAAACATTACAAAATGGCCAGGCTACAATTTTGAGTAAGTTAGAGGCCATTGACACCAGATTGGCGAAGCACGAAGAAATAATGGCAGAAATTAACGGCAAACTACGTGAGACAGAAGGTCAAATTACAGCGCTCAAAGAACAAGTAAATGAGCAAAAAAGCGCCATTAAGACGATAACAAAAGAAGTTAAACAGCTGCATGACGCAAGTGTTGACTCGGAAGAAACCTGGTCTTTTATGGAGTCAAAGATTCTGAATCAGAAACGTGGGAACAGTCTGAACTACTGCTGAAGAATATCTGTAAAGAAAACTTGGGTTTAGAATTGCAGTCAGCGGAAAGAGTGCATCGTATAGGTCGCTATAATGCAAAGAAAAACAGGCCCATCATCGTCAACTTTGCCTCCTACAAAGAAAAGTCCAGTGTTCTTTCCAAAGCCTAAAAACTTCAAGGGAACGGCGTACAGTGTCGAGCAAGATTATGCACCCTAAACAAGATATATTCGGAAAGGACTTTGGGAATATGTTAAGGTCAATAACATGAACGAAAAACATCGTGCTAGGATGAGTTTTGATAAGGTAATTGTGAACGGTAAAACATATAGGTGGGACAAAGAAAAAGAAGTCGTTCAAATTGTAAAAAAATGACCCTTGCCAGAGAAAAGGGGGCGTAAAATACAACATCTGATTACATTGACAGTGAACTGTAGAAGCGTTGTCAATAACTCTTCCGTTGTCAATAAAGCTGACGAACTCGCGGCTCTTACCGACTCTGTAAAAGCTGATCTAGTATTCGGAACAGAATCATGGCTGGATCCTTCTATTAGAGATAGCGAAGGGTTTCCGGGCGACTTTGCTGCTTATCGAAAAGATAGATCCCGCGCGGGTGGGGGGCGTTTTTCTTTTAGTTCGTCGCTCTTTAAATTCATCTGAATTAGATATAGGTCATGAAGAAGTAGAATCCGTGTGGTGCAAAATTACTATGCGAGACAATTCCTCGTTCGTAGCAGGCACTTTCTATCGGTCTCCTAACTCGTCCGTAACCGCGTTAAAGTTTTTGCATGAAATTGTTTTGGAAGCTTCTTGCCATACGTTCAATTTGGCGGGAGACTAACTTGCCTCACTTATCTTGGCGTGACGGAACTTATGAGATGACAGCGGGTGGAATCTTAAACCTGGAGATGAAACATATTGTAGATTCTTGTGGGTTAATCCAATATGTTACTACTCCAACACGTGGCACTAATACATTGGACCTTGTTTTCTGCAACTCGTCAAATATGGTGAATTCAGTAAATGTTGTTCCAGGAATAAGTGACCACCATGCTGTCGTCGCCATTGCCCAAACCAAAAGTAGAAGCCAAACGAAACAAGAGACAAGAACAGTGTACTTATATGACAGAGGTGATTACGCTAGCATATCAAGGAAGCTTCTTGATTATCTGCCGCTTTTTGAATGCATCTCAGATGATTGTGACATACAAGAATTATGGGAGAAGTTTAAACAAAAAATAAAAGCGACGGAAACCTACATTCCCAGTATCAAATGCGGTAGGCTTAGAAAGCGAAACAAACCATGGATGACTGCGCGTATCTTAAGAATAGTAAGGAGAAGAAGGCGCATATATTTAAAATATAAAAGAACTAATAACCGTGGTCATTTTGAAAGCTTGAATGATGTGACTCGTGAGTCCAAGCACAATATAGAGGATGCTAAGCGGCACTACTTTGAAAACTCGGAAATGAAATAAAAACTAATTCAAAGGCGTTCTGGCAATACATGAAAATCTAGGGAGCAGATCCATCGGGAATCACCAAAATTGTCTTCAATAAGGAGGAGTTATTAGATGATACTGAGAAAGCTACTTGTTTAAATAACTATTTTCTTTCCGTATACTTGCCGAAATATAGCTCTAGTGATTCGCAATGCACAAGTTCCGTGCCAGCTATGCAATCAGTAGAGTTAAGTGTGAACGGAATCAGGGCCTTACCGAAACAAAATTACCCGATAATAAGGCAATTGGACCGGACGGAATTTCACCTCGAATCTTAAAGCAGTGTTCTGAGCCGATCTCTCTTTATCTGCACGTGATTTACACAGTCTTTGTCCTCCGGTACCCTCCCAGATGACTGGAAAATTGCACATACGGTTCCTATTCATAAAAGTGGGTCTAAGAAAGACGTAACCAACTATAGGCCTATTTCACTTACGTCCATACCCTGCAAGGTATTAGAACATATTCTGTATAAAGAAATAATGGCACATTTATCAACAAACAACTTGCTAGTCTCTCAGCAACATGGGTTTCGTAAGGGCTTATCTTGCACAACACAACTAATTGAATTTTACCATGACTTAGTATCTAAAATAGACAACGGCGGACAAATCGATTGCCTTTTCCTGGACTTCCAAAAAGCTTTCGACACTGTTTCGCACTCTTTTCCTTTATGTAAACTTGCAGCGCTAAACATTGACCACGCAGTTCAGGTATGGATAGAAAATTATCTTTCAGGGCGCCAACATTGCGTAGTATTAAATGGCAGAAAAACAAGTTTTGTAAACATCACATCAGGGGTGCCACAGGGCTCAGTCCTGGGGCCACTTTTGTTTTTGGTCTATATAAATGACATTTGCTCAGGAATTGATTCTAATATACGACTGTTTGCAGATGGCTCCGTCTTGTACAGGAAAATTAGAAATGTAGGTGATATCGCCTTGCTACAAAGTGACTTATAGCGTGTTCAAGAATGGTATTCAAGATAGAAAATGACATTAAATGACAAAAAATGCGTTCATGTTTTTCACGCGTAAAAAAAAACCAGGTTAACCTCAGAGTACATTATTAGCGATAGTATAGTAACACAAAAACCACAGTATAAATATTTGGGTGTAACTTTTTCAGCCGACTGTTCATGGAATGGCACGTTGATTCAGTTGTTGCGAAGGCCGCCAAGTCATTAAACTTTATACAGAGAAACCTGAGACATGCGCCGGCACGCTTAAAATCAACGGCGTATTTAACATACGTTCGCCCTATACTTGAATACGCTTGTGCCGTGTGGGACCCCTGGCAAATTACTTTAAGTGACAAAGTTGAAAAAATACAGAACAGAGCTGCAAGGTTTGTTCTAAATCGCTACTCAAGAAATGACAATTGCACCAATATGAAAAATGCGCTAGGATGAGAATTACTTTCATCCCGTCGAAGAAAATTGCGATTAAAGCTCATGTATCAGATATTTCATGGTAAAACTGGCATTCGAAAGGAAATGTACAGCTGTCATTTTTATGAAAGGGAACACGCGAGCGCGTGGCCCGCGCGCTCCGACGGCTGCTTGCAAGCGCGTTCAAGCGGGAGCGAGAGCAACCACAGCCTGTTTTCGCGTCATCTCGTGGCGAGCGAAACAAGCAGCCATTGGTGATTTGGAACCGGCGGCAAGAATGCCACCCCATCCCCCTTCAAAGCGATTACGCAAGATGCCCGGCATCTTCCGTAACCTCCCGAGCCAGCTCCCAGACTGACTTTCCTCCAAAAAAACAAAAACGTCATGCCGTCAAACTACTAAAGAACATGAGCCTGGATTCGCAGAGGAAGAGTGTAGAAAGCAAAGCAGGGGGGCCATCTCGAGATCTTCTTCACTGGCAAGACACACAAACCGGACTGGCCCCTGCAAGCCTACGTTTCAGAACGAGATTCCTGGCAAAAGACAGTTGGTAACTTCCTTCAATCGAACCTAAAACTGATCGTAGGCATAGACCCCTTTCTAGTGCGTTCTTCGACGGATGTTACCAGCCTCCTGGAACAAGGTCTTCCGCTGGCTACTACGGGGTTTTCGACTGACATCGAAGACATATTCTCTTCAATCCCGCACGATGGTTTGTTCGCCGCCGTCAGGAAGAAATTTCAAGATTCCGGAGAAGTAGCCTTCCAGAATGCGGCGGGGGTGAGCACAGAGCATTTTCTTGAACTGTTGATGTTTTACCTCAATGCTACGGCTATTGAGTTTAATGCAAAATATTACGTGCAGAAGGCAGGAATGTGTAAGTTTCGTCTGTTGCACCCGTACTTTGCGATATTTATTTTTCAGTGTTTGATCAGCGGGTCGAACAACTAATCGCTGGGCAAGATGTTGTAAAAATTTGCCGTTATGTTGACGAATATTTAGTTTTACTACACGTGTCCGCACAAGATAACCTTGATGGCGCAGTGAATTGTGTACTTAATGTTTTTCAATCGGTTTCCGGATGGCTCACCTTTACGCATGAACTAGCCAAAGACTATTGCTTGCACTTCTTGGACCTTAAACTAATTTTTGACGACCAACACATTTGTTGGTATTACAACCCCAGAACAAAGAAAGCCCCAATTCCTTTTGAAAGCGCTCATTCGAAGCTCGTTAAGAGGGCCAACGTAACTCTAGCCTGCAAATCAGCGCTTGATAAATCCTGTGAGCATAAAGTAGAATAGAGCTTCAATCAGCAAGTTAGCCGCTTCCTTTCCGCTGGCTATCCTCAGAGCTTAATTTCAGGTGCCTGTGAAATGCCTCCTACAAAAACTGAAAAGGAAGATGCCACCAAAAGAGAATTTTCAGAGAGATAAACTGCAGGACATGCGTTACATTCATCGAGTTTCTCATAACGTTAAAAAGTGGCAAGCAGTTACGGGGTCAAGGTCGTCTTCTCAACTCCCTGTAAACTCAGTAGTGTATGCCCCATGGTGACAGGAAAGAGTAGGAGTACGTCTCAGTGCACAACAAGACACCAAACGACCTACACTGAATGTGTTTCTGGCGTGGTGTATTCAATTCCATTGAATTGTGGCAGCTTGTATATTGGTCAGACGGGAAGGTGTTTTAACGATAGGGCGAGGGAACACCATTGTCATGTAACCAACAATGCAGGAGGTACTTTGGCACACCATTGTAACAGATGTACAGGAAAAGATGGGGGCGGACGTAACACATCATGCAGACCCATTCTTGAGAACACCAAGTTCTTGTTTAAATCGAGGGACCAGACCGCAAGGGAGATTTTTGAAGCGTATCACATCATGAAAACTGGCGAAAAATGTAATAGCACGCCGTCTCTTTCATTATCGCCAGAAGAAGTTGCATTCCTGGAGAGTGCCCTGTAAAAAGCGGCTTGAATTTTTTGTTTGGGTGGTTTTTCATGCAAAAGTAAGGTGAGCGCCAGATGTGCGGAGGGGTACAGTGTTTTACCCGATTGCTTTTAATTTTTTCACCCTCAGCTTTACTCCTATTAATTGTTGTATCTCATTGCGCCATACTTTTAGGTTTTCATTTGTTTTACCTATACATTTGCTCAGCGTTAAATCTTTTGTTTTCACCAAATTATGTTACGTCGAGCACCAGATGTGCGGAGGTGTATTAGTGTTTTACTTGATTGCTTTTAATTTGGTCACCCTCACTTTTACTCCTGGTAATTATTGTATCTCATTGTGACATCCTTTTAGATTTTCATGTGTTTTACTTATACATTTGTTCAGCGTTAAATCTTTTCTTTTCACCAAGCGTTGTTACGTCATCATCCTTTCCCCTCTGTTCAGGTTATTTGTTATGTCACGAACGCCTTTTCTTTGCTCGTTTTTTTTGTTTTCGATTGGTTTTAACATGTTCGAAGCTCAGCGAGATTGGTGCCACGTATTTTCCGATCAGCGTTTGGCCGCTATCTTGGGCTACCCTCTTATCCAGCAAAGATACTAATTTTGTCGGCACATGCGAGATTGAAAAGATTGGTCACGTGTACAGGTTTCTGCTTGAAATATCTGTTCCTTGCTTCCAAGAAAATAAACAGTTGGCAGTCTGCGCTGGTGGTGTTCTGAATTGTTTTCTTACTTGTGTCCTCGTCTTTTCGCGCAGTTTACGAAAGTTTGTCGCAATGAACCAACTAGCCCGCCAGAACGTATTACTGAAGGATTGCCAGAATGGTCCATCGTAGCCAGCCAAAATACAATCTTGGTACCACCATTGTACAAGAACGGCAACAAAAGGCCGTCATAGCTAGCCAAAATACAATATTCGTACTGCCATCATACAAGAACGGCAAGGAATGCCTGTTAGCCAGCCAACATGCAATATTGGCACCGCTATCCCTATCAGGACGGAAACAAAGGCACATCATTCCCAGCCTACATAACATATTGGCATAGCTATCCTGTAAGAACGGCAACAATGAAATACCGTTGCCAGCCAATGTACAATATTGGCAGTACCATTTCATAAAGATGACAAAAACAGTCTCTCGTCGTCAGTCAACAAACAAAACTGGCACTTCCATTACTGCGTTCGCATTCCATTACTGAGTTCGCATTAGTGAGTTGGCAATTAGGCATGGAACAAAATACAGGCTAAATAATTGAACAAAATTCATTTTGCAGATACTCAGCAATGCAAAATAAAATATGCACCAAGTGTTTCACTGAGGTTTCGATCTGGAGTGTGGTGGGAGACGACGGGACCTCGGAATATGCCTATGCGTTTCGGTGGCAGCTGCTATCCTTTGTTAGTCGGTGGCCGTTACTTCGTCTCCCTAGGGCTCCTGCCGGCTTCGGCGGGCGCTCGCCTTTCAGCAATTCAGTCCGTAGTCATCGGGAAAAAACGGACCCGGATGCCGAGACAGAATGACGTTCTACAGCGATGCTACAGCGAGAAATCAGCTGCGGTGAGCGTCTTTGAACTCGATTGTTTTTAGGCGCGAAGCTCCTTAGCGTGTGGGTCTGTACCTCCTCTGTAGTAGTAGTAGTAGTAGTAGGTGGGTAGGTAGGTAGGTAGGTAGGTAGGTAGGTAGGTAGGTAGGTAGGTAGGTAGGTAGGTAGGTAGGTAGGTAGGTAGGTAGGTAGCCACGTGTAGTGGAATGTACCCACTCCACGTGATAAAGGTGACGATGACGCAGTATAGTGGAATGTACCCACTACACGTGATAAAGATGAAATATAAGCGCGTTCCATTATAGTGGAAAGTACCCACTACACGCGATAAAGACAAGTCTCGCTCTGGGGGGTTGTGGCCAAAGTTTGAGTAGTGGCAGCTGAATTTGCTCTTTTTCAAGTGTTTCTTTAGAATTATTGTTGATTTGTGAGTGCGTTTTGCGCTCGTAAGACCAGACAGATGCCGGTTTTCATCACCTGGACCAGGGGCCTTCCTCTGGTCCGCTTCTCTTCCGCCGCAGGATATACCAGTGGATCAGTTCTCGCGCAACGGCATCTCCTCGGTTCCTGTGGCCTTGGTCCCAAGCAATGACGGCACAATACGGATGAAGAATCCGAAAGTCATACAAGCAGAGCTTAGAGCCGTCACAGCTCACTACCAAACTATCACAGACCAGCTCTGTGTACAAGACCTTCTAAAGTACTCGGTGTTCGCTACCAATCCGGTAAGCGCATTTATTCCACCTCACCTTGCATGTGTGAAGGGCCTTGTGCGTGGAGTTGACGTTAACATGACTCCATTGGAGGTATTAGAGATGTTTGCCGAGGCTGGCGCAATTTCAGTTTATAGGTGTGGGCGTGTTGTAGACAAGAATAAGATCCCTACTGAGTCGGTGATCGTAACATTTGCCGGTTCGAGTCGTCCATCTGAAATTAAGGCGTGGCCTCTTATTTACAGAGTGGAACCGCTATCACCACGACCTCTGCAGTGGGTTAAGTGCTGGCGCTACGGCCACACTACGAAAGGATGTAGGTTCAGCTCTCAGATGCCGAATTTGTGGTGACGCTCACTACTCGAGTGACTGCCAAAGCACAGATGAGAAATGCTGCCTCTGTAATGAAGCACACAGTGCAGATAATCCAAATTGCCCAGCAAAGGCACGAGCAATTCAAATTCTTGACATTGTGGATCGTAGACGTTGCTCCCGAAGAGAGGCCATAGCTGAAATCCAGACCAGAACTAAGGGGTACGCTGGGGTAGCAGCCCGTCCGAACACAGCAATGGAAGCGTCTTTGTCCCTGTCCATTGCTGAAGTGGTCGAAAAGGCGATGGAAAAGGCTATGGAGCGCCTTGCGGCAAGCATTTGTGAGTCCCTGTCACAAATTTTAACCAACCAGATGACACATATATTTGGAACGCAGGAAGATATTGATATCGCTTCGAAAAGTGCTGAGCTTCCGCGGCCATTACGTGCAACAGAACCCGAAAGCATGCCATCAAATTCTCATCCTGCAGGACCCTCTCGAGTAGATAACCAGAGCCAAAGGGTAGACATAAATGAAGAAGCACAGGAATTCAGATGAAATGGACTTGGACCCTAGGTCGTTAAAGCGTTCTAGATCCCTGTTGTCAAAGAAAACAAACTCACCGAAACATTCAAAGAACAAAAAATACCTGAAAGACAAGGACAGCCTCTCAAAGACAGATTTTTTTAAAAGAGAGCATTTTAGATAAGGCAGTCTCGGAATAACTTCTTTCAAAACCATAGGGTCGATAAAAATTATTCATTGGAACTGCCGATCAATTCACTCCGCAATAACAGACTTAGTGTATTTGTCTTCTAAATTCGCCCCAGATATAATTGCATTGCAAGAGACATTTCTTTCCGTGCATAATTCGTTTCATTTAAACAGCTACCGATCATTTCGACTAGACCGTCCATCTAGAGGTGGGGGTTTAGCATTCTTTGTTAACAACCGAATTAGTCTAAAGGCTAGAATTTCGTACAGGTGTATGTCCCCGGAATGTGAAATTCTTGCAGTAGACATCACATTACCAGGCTGCCTACCTTTCTCAGTAGTTAACTTATACTTTCCTGAGGGTGTACAAGACACACGACGTTTGGATATGGCTGTCAGATCATGGTGTAAGGAGAAAATTTTAGTTGGGGATTTTAACTCGCATCATACGAGTTGGGGTTATAAAACTGATCAGTGTGGCAAACGCTTGTGGGAGTGGTCAATAGACAATAATTTATCCGTGCCTTAATGCTAGAACTCCCACATTTATTCGCAATCAGTCCCGATCGATATTAGATTTAAGTTTCGTAAGCTCGGCCATGTCTAGTTCTTCCTGGACAGCGCTAGATTGTGGCACAAACAGTGATCACTTTCCTATATGTTTTGAGATTACTTGCCCGACAACTCCACCTTGTTCTCACGTCCGAGTGTATGTAAATTATAATAAATTTAAAAATGACCTAAAATCAGCTTTCGCTTCTCGCCCTGAAGAGAGCAACGAATCCAAAGCTATGAGGTTAAGCGCAGTTATTAATAGATCCTACAAGAGAGCTCAATTTACGGTGGAATCGGCCAAGAGAGCGCCTTATAGTCCTTGGTGGAATGACGCTTGTACACGAGACCACCGACGACGACAGGCAGCTTGGAAGAAGCTCATACACAACCAGTCCCCCATAAATTGGTCAGATTATAAATTCATTGCTGCTTGTTTTAAACGCACTGTCGCGCAAGCCAAAGAAGAGTATGACAGCAGACATTATGACTTCCTCTCGAAACCCGAAAATAAGAAAGCACTGTTTCGATATATGAGAACTCGAAAAATCTTACCGCCACCACTAAATTTGAATTATGAAATTCTCTAACGAGAGGAAATGACTAAATCTCTTGAGCTAATTGCAAAAGGTCTGGAGAGTAGATTTGCGTCGACTATACCAAACATATGGCAGAAAGGTACCACATTGAATGATTTCGAAGAAGTTACAATGTCGGAAGTGTCCCACGTAATTACACAGTTACCCCCCCTCTGCTCCCGGCCCTGATGGCATTACTGTGCCTATGATTAAAATTCTATTCAAGCTATCTCCTGGTGACATCCTTAACGTTATAAATTATTCTTTAAACTATGCATGGATTCCTTATGACTGGAAAATTGCTAAGATAGTTCCGATACCAAAGAAACAAGGATCAGGTTATAACATAGATAATATCAGACCTATATCTCTGACTTCTAACATGGTGAAACTCATAGAGAGGGTTCTGCATGGCAGAGTATCCAGCTGGATCGAAGACAATTCAATACTAAAACCAAATCAAATAGGATTTCGTACTGACTGCTCCATATGGTGTGCACATGCAGACCTAGAGAGCCTCATACAGCTGGCTAAAAAGAGAAGGCAATACGCTGCGATTGTGACACTCGACATTGCTAAGGCTTATGACAGCGTTGAACATTTCATTTTACTAAACAGGCTACAGAGTTTAAGTTTCCCTCAATATATGACTGCCTGGATAGCAGAATTTCTAAAATCAAGAGAATTTTATTGTGTCAAAGATGGCTGCTCCTCATCAAAATTTAAACAATATCGTGGAGTTCCCCAAGGAGCAGTTCTATCTTCAATACTATTTAACATATTAATGAGCTCCATACCAACTTGTCAGGATGTCTACGCCTATATTTATGTAGATGATATTGCGTTCTTTGCGGCAGACAGTGACATTTACGGGCTACAACAAAAATTGCAAATATATATGAATATGCTGGAATTATGGCTACAGTCGATTTCGATGTCACTGAACGTAAGCAAGAGGGCACTTTTGGCGTTTCCACTAGCAGGTTCAATTTCAGTCTCGATTGCATACAAACAGGAGCCCATTCCGCAAGTAGACTCTCTCAAATATTTGGGTATCATCTATAATGAAAAACTTAACTGGAGCCCACACATAGAATACATTGCAGCTAAGGCACAACGCGCTTTAGGATTATTGCGCAGAATAAGCAATCGAAAATATGGTGTACGTAGGGACACCATGATAATGTTATATAAGATGTACATGCGCCCAATATTAGAATTCGGATGTATCCTATTTTCGGGTGGGGCTACTTATAAAACAAAGCCACTGGTTCTCTTGGAGCGAGAAGCACTCCGCTTGTGTCTAGGGCTCGCTAGGTTTGCAGCTAATAATGTGATTTACCAGGAAGCCCGCCTGCCAACATTGCTGTGTCGTTTCCGCATATTAACGGTACAAACATTTCTAAAATTTTACAGCTTACCGGTACAAAGATCTGTATATGTCTTTATCAGTGACCCAGATTCCTTCTTTCTCGCTCATTGGCCAAGATTCCACACACCACAGATAATTTTTTGTACAAAAGAAACTGGAAGCTATAAATGTGAACATAAGACAGGTAATTGCAAATAATAGCTCAAATCGGAATTTTATGATAGAATATGAAGAGATTTTCCCTCCGAAATCTAAATTTCTGTCCCAAAAATCTTTAAAGGCTAGGTTAGAAGATTACATTGTACATGCTCAAACACAAAACATAATAGCCACAGATGCGTCCGTGAACGATGAAAGGGCAGGAGTAGGAATTGTCTCAGATTCGCTCGGCTGGTCATTCGCCCTGAGGCTGCCAGATTTCACTCCTGTTTTCGAAGCTGAGCTGTTAGCTATCATCATGGCGCTGCGAAAACTCTCGACGGATGCGAATAGTGCAGTCATCATGACTGATTCCCTTTCGGTGTGCACAGCCGGTGCGCACCTTAGTTCCACCTCAGCTGAAGCGTCTAAAATTATTGTGGGTACCAGGTCACTGTGGGTTAAAATTAAATGAAATGGCCGATTCCTTAGCGCGAGCATCACTAGACGGCCCAATAATCAAAGTGCTTCCAGAAATAGGACATTTAACAGCAATGAGATATAGAAAACTAGCCATTTGCACTGATAGGATGGAAGCAATAACGTGGACAGAATACCAGCATCTAAAATTTCCCTGGAAGTCTCAGTGGACTCATTCTCGGCAGGCAGAAGTTACGATCACCAGATTTCGATGCCGTGTGCCCCCTTTGAACTTTTATTTACATAGGGCTGGTCTGGCGATATCGCCCCTCTGCCAATTTTGCGGGGAAATAGAAAATATTGAACATTATTTTTTGACATGTCGCAGATATGCATGTATTAGAAGAAGACTTCTGGTTACAGCGCTTTCAAAGATAGGCCTAAATTTAACTGCAGAAATTATATTAAGTTTTGGTGCCTCAGGTTTGGGACATTGCCAAAGGGATGTTTTTGATGGGGTTTGCAATTACATTCAAGCTTCTAAACGTACTCCATTATAATCTTGACCACTAGAAATATTCGATAAGTGGAATACATATAAAAAATGCGTTAGAATCCAACAAATATATTCGAGATTGTTCTGATCAGGTTAATTCGGCTGTCTGGTCTACTAGCACAATCGCACAGTTAAAACAGTATTCATTTCATATATTACACAGTATTCTCTTTTATTTATTAATTTATTCTTTAGCAGTCAACATAGTTCAAATTATACACAAAATCTAAAACTACCAAATCCTGGCCAATCCCCCCAGAGTGGGTATGTGCCATTCTGTGAAGGTTAAAACAAAACAAAACAAAATCCAGTATAGTGGAATGTACCACTACATGTAATAACGATGACGATGACGCTGATGAGCATGAAGTATAAGCGCGTTCCAGACCACACATTCTCTTTCTGCCATGGATGAAAACGATCGAGCTTCGCCCACTCATCATCATTCATTTCGTGGCTATGGCGTGATTTTTTTTCGAGAGTTTGCCCAACGGCATACATAGTTAGATATACAGATATAGGCCGGTTTTCGCTATATACATCAACAGTGCTCTATGGTGGGGCCCATAGAGCCACAAATCATAATCCGGTGGTCTCGTCTGACAAAGACCCACTGTTCTCAGGTAGCGCCGTCGTATCTGGTTCAGGCCAGGGCATGTCCACAACAGGTGCTTGATTGTAGCCGCGGACGCTTCAGTGGTACAGAATGGGCAAGTATCCCCAAATGGTCCATGCAGATGTTGTGGCCAGGTATATGTGACCGACGAGTAAGTGCCGCCCCCCACACGAAGTCTCCGCAACACCATCTCCTCCTGGCGGGTAAGTCCGCCTGGGAGGATTGATCCACACGGTGGAAATAAATCTCGTGTGATGCGGTGGAGAATCTCCTTGCGGTGGAGGAAATCACCCCGAGGATCGCTCGGGAAAGGCGCTTCTTGAGTTCGTGGCAGCAGACTGTGTGTGGCGGTGTCAGCTTGTATGTGAGCAGTAATTGTGTCCCGTGGTATCCACTGTATCCTTATCTGGCCAGGAATCTGTGCAGTTATGCGCTGTATGTCGTCTGCGAAAGTGTGCGCGTTCAGCACTGATCGATGGAACCGGAACTCTCAGGAGGTACAATTGATTGGCACACAAGTTTGGTGCCCGGGCACCACGATTGACGTAACCACCTGCGTGTCCGTGCAGCTCGCATCAGTATACGCCACCAGTGAGCCTGTCGGGAGTGCGGCATCTGCTTCTTCAATGTGGCGTCGGAAGGTACTCGTTGGACGAGGGACTGCATTTCGGAGGCGGCCGATAGGTTAGTTATCCGTTAGTTGCCGGTGATCCCACGGTGGAAGGTTTACTATGAAGGTGGCGAGACACACACCGGATTTCTCATATATGCCGCTAAGTCAGCAGCAGGTGGTAGAAATGATGTCTTGAGCTCCCTTGCTCGCCGGCGTTGATAAATCAACTCGTCAAGAGGCGCAACTCGTTGCGCCTCTTCCTGAAGTATCGGGATAGGTGCGCATCGTGGAAGCCCGGTAACGACGCGCATGGCTTCTCTGTCGATGCATTCTAAACGGGCCCAATCTCTCACTGTAGTTTTGACTGTTGACAAGCCATCCGCAGATGAGCGCCGATGCGTTTTGAAAACTCGCAAACTTTCTGCTGAATATTTGGGGTGGGATCGGGTTCAGTAAGTCGTTTTCTTTTTTATTGTTTGTTACTTTTTCTTCCTTTATGGCATGTTACTTTCCGTGTTTTTCGTATGGGAAATATGTGCTCAGTATTCTCTCTAGATGTTTACTTTGTGAATAGCCATGTCCTCGGCCTTGTGGTGCGCGTTGAAGTTGGTTAGTTAAGTCCCCACCCTTAGCGAAATTGTCACCATTTGCATGTCTTATTAAGTTATCGTGTTGGTGTGCGCCAGCTAAGCATCCGTTTTTCATTTGCCCTTCACCGCTCGTTTCACGAAAATAATTTCCGGATTTCTAACACTCATATTTTCAATGGGTGTTAAGTTATCGCACTCTTTCAAGCTCGAGGCGCAGTCAGCGTTTAATATATAACTGGGCCAGGTACTTACCCAGGCAGCACGCCGGCATTGGACCGATCTCGGCCCAATGTCGGCAAACGTCGGCGGCAATATTGGCCCCATGTCGGCAAATGACGCTCGCGCTACTTTCACCCACATCGGTCCGATGTCGGCTAGCCGGCGTTGGGCCGATGAGGGCTAGCCGGTGTTGGGCCGATGAGGGCTAGCCGGCGTTGGGCCGATGAGGGCTAGCCGGCGTTGGCCCGATGAGGGCTTGCCGGTGTTGGCCGGATGAGGGCTTGCCGGCGCCGGGCCGATAACGGCTTGCCGGCGTTCGGCCGATGACGGCTTGCCAGCGTCGGTCCGAAACCGGCCTGCCGTTATTCAGCAGATGATGGAAAGCCGTCATTGGGCCTATGTAAGCTGGCTGATGCCGGCGTGGTGTCAGCCTCGCCGACGTCGGGAAGCCGCCGGTGCGACGGTTAGCACTCGTTATTATGGTAATTTACCTTGCGGTGAGTAAGGTAATATACTGTGCCGTTGTAGTCTGCTCGTCGCCAGTTTAGATGGGGACACCGGCGGTAGTAGCTCGATGCGTACAGTAGCTTGATTAGAAAGGCTGATACACGTGTTATAAAGTGAAACGGCTGCGCGCCGACCATGCATAGTTCGGTGTTCCTGTGATTACTGCACTGTAAGTCAGCAGTGCTAAAGAAACCTATTCGCGGAACAATGGCATTCATCGACTACCGTTGGCGCCGTATTCAGTAAATACTTCGTAAGCAGAAAGAACTTATTTGGTGTCTTAGCGTAGCATTGAGACCCAGAATTCTGTGGAACCGTGCAAGGCCGAGAAGAAAAGTCAATATTGTCTCCAAAACAACTAAAAGAATGAAAGTCCTGCTGCATCAATTACGCATGCGTCAAGGTAATGAAGGAGCAACACATTTGCAAAGTGATAAACATAAATTTATTCACACATATGCATGGACACACGCCAGCAGTTCCGGAATAATGATGTCATAAAGGAACACCTAAACATCTATAGATACCGCAGCCAACACCTAAAACGATCCCACAGCCACCGTATTCCTCATGAAAAACACGAAAATATTGAGAATCGAGAGTGGGGTCAGGCGAAGAGTTGCAATCATTTCAATGTTATTCACGGCACATTCAGAATAAATATTTAAAAACATAGAACGGGAAAAAATATGATTAAGAATTAACGAAGAATATCATAGCTACTTGTGTTTTGTGGACGATATCGCGCTTTTCGGCAATGACGGTGACGAATCACGAAAAAAAAATACTGGTGATGTAAGCGAAAGAAGCCGGATTAAAGATGTACCCGAAGAAAACAAATATCATGTTAGGCGGCCCCGCGAGAAAGGGAGATTAAGGGTGGCAAACAGACTAGAAGAGCATGTATACGCGTGGGCTAGTAACTAACAGAGGAGCCCCCCCCTCTACCCCCCCCCCCACCCCATGTTTATCAAATTCACCGAAAAGCAAGGTTGGGTGGGTTCGCAAACGTGTGTCCGTCGTAACACACGACTGGAAGTTAAATTACCCCTATCCTTTAAGCGTAAATCACAATTCTTTCAGGCATAACTTATGGGACAGAAACATGAATAAACTACAGCACGCGACCTGAAAAACGTTGCGAGTGGTGCCGCAAGGTTCCGTATACTGTACATCTAAACAAGGTAGACACGCAAGCACGCATTTCTTATCTCAAGGTAAGAATATAACGGAAAAGCAGCATGCATGAATACCTTTCACGTGTGGCTCTTGGATCGGTAAGAACACGAGCGAATAAAAGGCATGGTCAATAGCGAACGCACGATAAGGAGAACAAAAATCTGACTGGACAGACGTAAGAGCAGTCAAGACGTGTCCTTAAATAAAGCGAGCGAGTCCAATATGGAAGCACGTAGCCACTGGTTGATAGCTGCGGTGATATCTGCCGAAAACAGTGCTGGAATCTTGCCGCGTATCCGTCTCCCACACGTTTTTGACTTTCCTCCGCACATGTCTACCCACCGACACTTTTTCAAGAATTCTGCTGGCCGGAGCGAAAAAGCCTGCTCTCGCTACCCCTTATCCTTCCATCGAGCTGGCTACCCTTCCCTGCCTGGTCAAGCAAGTTTCGCGACAATAACGCCGAACGACAGGAGTAAAGGCGCGGGGGGGGGGGGGGGGGGGGTAAAGGTTGAAGACGAAAAAAAAAACAGCTTCTCTCTTCTTAGGAGCCCGGCTCAGCCTCCGACAATAGTGTGCGCCCCCACCCCCCCATGTCCCCTCCCTCCACCCCCTCCACAGCATGTCGTCTGGGGGCTACGTGGAATTTTCAATGCATCGCTTGTTACAACGCATCGCTACGTGAAAGCTTTCCGTACACCACGTTGCAACCGCATTTTTTTATCGTATTTCCCGTGCAATCATAGTGACATTAAATGCGACTGTTTGTAAAAGCACGTGGGAAGCAATCGTGGGAAGGAAACGAGATTTTTACTTCAAAATGATAGGTTTGGGACAAAAAGACTGCGATAAAGTGAAAACACGAACTGGCAAACACGTGTCAAACATGTGTTTGTATGTTCGTTAATGATTGTTGGTCTTGGTGGGCTAGTTGGTTTGGAAGGTTTTTTACCGAAAAAAACGTACCTACACTTCTTCCCGGTCTTTCTTTCGCCATACCTATTTGTCTCAAGTATAATGAACAACTAGCTCAGCAACACTCCTTGTTGAGCTTTTTACTACTTTCACAAGGCAAAATTATGTGACATCACTGGAGCAAATGCGTTTGTTACGCTTGACCACAACATGCGCGTGTGTAAATACGTGCACACCCACAGGCAGGAAACTATTCGTGCAATTTATAAGCCCTCACACCATGCGGTCAGCGGCTGAAAGGATGTAAAGGATATAGCGCTAGAAATATGATGTAAGGCCCGGTTTATGCACAGAATTAGTATTCACATAAAACTTCTTCCGCTAAATGTATTCCTGCTGGAATTATTGGGCGAACGCTGAGGCTGGATATATCAGTGAGGTCTACCGACCAATGACAAAAACATTTATGAAAGAGAAGTACTTCGAATGTAAGTTCAGTTTTTGTAGCGTTGAACAGCTCGTCAACGAAATGGCCATCTAATATGAGTCAGTCTGAAGGCCGCTTTTTGGGTAGAAAAGCCACAGTGCTAGTGATAACTGTTAGTTAATCTCCTTGCAGAAACTCACAAGAGGATGCGAGCTATTTGCTCGGTGTTACTTCGCGCCCCGAATAGTAGATGCGGCGTAAGCACGATACAATGCTGCATGCACTTTCTTATTTTTGCTAGTACACCAATCCATGTAGCAGCTTTCTGCAGATTAGGCGAGTAATATTCAAGCGCGTAATGCTCTATGGCATTATTTTTCGACGTCGATGTACAGTAGATTGCCAGCATGTCAGCGACGGTTTTATTTAGCCGCTCGGTGAGGCCATTCATCTGCGGGTGATAGTTGCGGTTGTCCGTCGGTGACTTGTATGTCAAGATGGTTTGCGTTATTTCCGCCGTAAAATCCGTACCTGTGTCGGTGACGACGACTTCTGTAGCGCCACGACGCAGGAGGACGTTCTCAACAGGGCAATATATAACTGTCTGAAGGAAGACAAGAATGTATTCCAGCTTCGCTGATGAAAGCTAACCAACAATTCACTCAGCCAGCATTGCTTTAAGAGCGGCAACAACACGGGTAAAAAGGCCCACTTCTGCCTGTGAAAGCCTTCAGCTGCCGATATCAGTTGAAGCAGCTGATACAAGGCAGAATGACGGCAAGCCCGGCCCAATGTTGCCGGTGAAAGCCATCGGCCTACGGCGATATCGGCGGAAGTGCGGCGGAACGGCGGCAAACTCGACCCAATGTTGCCGGGGAAAGCCATCGGCTAAGCCGATATCGGCGGAAAGCACGGTGGGACGCCGGCAAACACGGCCCAATGTTGCCGGTGAAAGCCATCGGCTAAGCCGATATAGGTGGAAGTACAGCGGAACGCAGGCAAACTCGGCCCAATGTTGCCGGTGAAAGTCATCGGCTAAGCCGATATCGGCGGAAGTACGGCGGGACGCCGGCAAACTCGGCCCAATGTTGCCGGTGAAAGCCATCGGC
This sequence comes from Rhipicephalus appendiculatus, assembly GCA_030522465.1. Lineage (NCBI taxonomy): Eukaryota > Metazoa > Arthropoda > Arachnida > Ixodida > Ixodidae > Rhipicephalus > Rhipicephalus appendiculatus. The sequence continues at coordinate 77,276 of JALIZH010023982.1, read as the reverse complement.
TAAGCCGATATAGGCGGAAGTACGGCGGGAGGCCGGCAAACTCGGCCCCATGTTGCCGGTGAAAGCCCAACATCGGCTGAAGGACGGCAAAATCGGCCCAATATTGCCGGCGAAAGTCAACGGCTCCGCCCATATTGGCTCCATGCCGGCAACGACGGACCGTGGTTGGGCCGCCCACAGCCGCCTTAAAACCAATATCGGCCCGACGTTGTGTGCTGCCTGGGTACTGTTAGTTCAAATCGGATATGAATTACGGCTGTATCGAGTAATTGTTCAAGCGTAGACACTCAAGTATTTCAGTTTATACAACACTTTGCTTTTCACTCAATTACTTTTGTGCCTTGGGTGTACTTACACCCCAAGTAAGCCCCAACAGAGATGAATTTTGGCTGTGTGTGTGTGTGTGTGTGTGTGTGAGTGGTGCCTTTTTGAGATTAATAAAATAAGATCGTTATTCAAAATAATTAGTGTCAGTTCTATGCAGCTGTTTCCTACAAGCAAGCGATCACTAGAACAAAACACGAAATGCGAAATTCTTTTCAAAGCTTGCAGTACCTTACCATATGTACACTGTATACATTAAGAATAAACTTCTGTTTATTCTCAGCATTTTTAGCTGATTATTCCTTCTGCCTACCTAAATGCTAAAGCTCGGGCAACACGCATTCTATTACACACACACAAATGTACCTCATGTTAAACGAAACATTCACTGGAAAACGTTAGAGATATTGGCGTAGCCCAATAAAAGCTTTTCAAGAGCCGGCGTTAAGCGCCGGCTCTTGAAATATATATATATATATATATATATATATATATATACATATATATATATATATATATATATATATATATATATATATATATATATATATATATATGTCGAAGAGGCAGAACTGGGTTATGGGTGGTGGGCTTGCGACCGGCTCAGAACAGAAATAGAACAGCGAGCCCAGCGAACGGCTGTTGTGTCTGTTTCTCTCTCAACAATGGCGCAGTCGCGAAACGCAGAGGCATCGGATTACGTCAACACACCTACATCCGTGGCCCTTCGAAGCGGACAAGTACTTCTTCGAAGCGGACGAGCGTCCAAGCCTCCACGGCGCCTCTATGGCAGTGCTGCGACGCCGACATCGCCCGGTCCTCGTGCATGCTGCCACAGCAGCTCAACGATGTGGCAAGCTGCTCTACTTCCGGCATTCGGTGCGCTGCTTTTACACTACTCTCCGAGACGGCAATTCCGGAGTTTCCATGGTTATGAGAACGACCCTACCACCTGGATTGGCACTGTCGGCTCTGTCGCACTCAGATATTCTTGGCCGGAGTCGACCAAGAAATCAGTCGCGGAAGGGCGTCTCCGAGGAGCTGCGCAAGCCTGGCACCGCTTTCAGGGAAGCGCGTATGCCTCGTGGTCTACATGGAGCGCTGCCCTGACGTCTACGTTTTAACCACTGCCGGGCGCCTATGACACTCGCTTCATGGAGATGCGGTCACGCCGACAAGGCCCAAAAGAAGACATTGCCGCCTATCTCTACTACAAATTACACCTCCTAAAAGCCTGTGATATAGCCTGGCCCTCTCCGGCAGCCAGACAGTACGTCGTCGATGGCATCTATGACTCGACGCACGCGGCCATACTGTCTGTACATACAGCACAAGATGACTTCGAGACTTTCATCCGAAGGGCGGCAGAGTTGCAGGATACTGCTAAACGGCGTGCTTCTGCTGTCTCCATGCAAGCACCGGCTACAATAGGACATGGTTTCCATCCTTGCAGTCGCTGTGGAGATGAATACAAGAGCTACACACAAGATCCGCAGCAAGCAATCCAGTACCAAACGCGGCCACTCTCAACAGTTCGTGTCCGCGTTGACGGCATCGGGGAGCTGACGGCTCTGGCGGATACTGGAGCACAACGCACAGCGCTGCTTCGACGCCACGCCCCTGTCTCCCTCCAGCCTTGGACCGAGCCACCCCTTTGCGGCCTCGGCGGCAGCGTATCACCTGTCGGTGCGTTGGACATACAACTCCAAACTGAAGCCGGGAGCAAATTCCTTGCAGCTGTTCCCGTATTCGAGCACTTGCCCACCGATATGGTCTTGGGAGCAGATTATCTCCTATCTGGTGCCGTACAGCTTGTCCTCGAGCGTGGTGGAGTTTTTCTGCGTCCATCGGTCTCGAGTTCAACACATACAGCAGTAACTACAGGTGAGCCTGATGGACCTACCACCCTCTCCTCAGTGCTCGAACGACACAAGCCAATTTTCGCGGAAAGCACATTGCAGCTACCAGGTACTGGCCAACTTGAACATCGCATACCCACAGATGGCCATGCACCCATCTCTATTCCCCTACGACGTTACGCCGAACGCGAACGAGTCGTCATTGCCGAAAAAGTGCAGGAAATGCTGGCCGCTGGCGTAATTAGACCCTCTTTTAGTCCCTGGGCAGCACCCGTCGTCCTTGTCCGGAAGAAGAATGGTAGCCTCAGGTTTTGTGTCGATTATCGGGAGTTGAACAAGCACACCATCCCCGATTCATATCCACTTCCCCGCATCGACGACGTCATTGACACTGTACGGCATTCTAGATTCTTCTCATCACTTGACCTTCGTGCGGGATATTGGCAAATTAACGTTGCCGAAGAAGACAAGTGTAAAACAGCGTTCCGTACACCATCCGGTCTCTACGAGTTTAAGCGCATGCCTTTTGGGCTGCGAACAGCGCCAAGTACATTTCAGCGCGCTATGAATATTGCCCTCGGCACATTGAAAGATAACGCCTGTGTCGTGTATCTGGACGACATATTGGTCGTGGGCACAACAGAGGAGGAACATCTTCGGAACTTCGGCAAAGTCCTCCAAAGGCTATTCGATGCCGGATTCCGACTGAACCGAGAGAAATTCCAATTTCTCTCGGACACGATCTCTTACTTGGGACACACCATTTCTGCAGACGGCGTTCAAACTTTGCCTGAAAGAATAGCAGCAGTAGCAAACTTCCCTACGCCAACTTGTTTTAAACAGCTGCAGGCATTTTTAGGTATCGTGTCGTACCTGCGCAAATTTCTCCCCAACTTGGCATCGACAGCAGCTCCACTCACGAATATGCTCAAGAAAGCGTCGACTTTTGCGTGGGGCCCTTTACAAGACACCGCCTTTCAAGCCCTCAAGCACCAATTGACACAGTGTCCCGTTTCGAGTCATTTCCAGGATACGTGGGACACTTAGGTTCATACTGACGCAAGTCAGGTTGGTCTCGGAGCGGTCCTCGTTCAGCGTGACCCAGACGGAGTTGAGCATGCCGTAGCTTACGCCAGCCGCAAGTTAACTGACACAGAACGCCATTACCACTCGAACGAGTTGGAGTGCCTAGCTGTGGTCTGGAGCGTGGACGAGAAGTTCCGTCATTATTTATTCGGCCGCAAGTTCACGGTGGTGACGGACAACACCGCGATTGCGTGGATGTTTGCCAAGCAACACCTGAAGCAAAAGTTCGCCCGCTGGATCATCCTCCTGCAAGATTACACCTACGACGTGAAGCATCGTTCAGGGGCGTTAAACCAGGTTGCCGATGCAGTGTCGCGGAACCCATGCGAAGAAGGCTCACCCCAAGCTAAAACAGGCTGGATTTGGTTCTCGCAGCAGGATTTATCTAACTCTCAACGGTACGATTCAGATTTGGCAGCAATAATAACGTCACTCGAAGACACGCAGAGTAACTCAAAGTTTATCCTCCGCTGAAAAACAATGTATCGACGCCATTGGACCAGTAACCAAGTAGAACGCCACCTTTTAGTGATTCCATCGGTCATGCGTTCTGAAATCCTGCATGCCATCAATGATGCCCCCGAAGGCGGACACGTAGGCCGGAGAGCTACTCTTCGGAAGCTCCAGGAACGTTTCTGGTGGCCGAGGATGGAGAGAAGCGTTCAGTCGTACGTCGCGAGCTGCGAGGTGTGCCAAAAGTATAAGCGTCAGTCGGGTTGCCAACCTGGACTACTCACTCCCTGATACTATTTTCGACACCTTCGGGATTGATCACGTCGGTCCGTTACCAACTACAGCCGCCGGGAACCGGTACATCGTAGTCGCAGTGGACCACTTTTCGAAGTTTGTGGAAGTTGCTGCGGTGCCCTCCCTCGCAGCTGGCTTCGTAGTCAACTTTCTACTTGACCGTTTTGAATGGAAGCACGGCCTACCAAGAAATATCATTTCGGACAGAGCAACTACCTACCGCAGTCGTGAACTCCGGTCATACCTCCGAAACGCTGGTGTAGAACACCATTTCACTTCAGCATACCATCCACAAGCGAATGGCTTAACCCATTCAGGCCCACGGAAGAACTACTGGTCCGATTTTATTGATATTTTGCATAGCTAATTACCCACACAAGACAACTACATGTGCAAATTTTCATAGAGTTACGTGTATTTCTTCAGGAGTTATGATACTGTACTATAAAAAGTACGCTGGGCCTTCGAGATAGCAATCGGCAAGCTGACTTGATGCAATGATGGCGAGTACGCTGGGCCCTTGCCAAACGAATAGCAAAGTTACCTTGGCCCATGCAACTTAGTCAAGGACTAGTGCTTCATGAAAAGTGTAACGTCACGCTTTTGGCGACATCATTTTGGTGTATTTTGGCAGAGTTCAACTGTTTTGCCAGCTTCTTGTGAAAATGTCGGCATGGATGGAGGGTAATAGCAAGCATAGTAAACGTTGGAGATCTTTCATACTTCTGTTGGATACAACAAGGCGCAGTCAGTGTTTTGCTATTATGCGACTAAAGGACAATAGTCAACGCTTAGAGGGTCTGCTAAAACCTCCAGGGTGGTAGCAGACCCTTCATGCGTTATTGTCTGCGGCTATTTTGATCATCTGAGTAAATAGGGGCTGGTGCCGCTTTTCTCAGGGATGAACATTTTCTAGTCATTCGCAGCTTGATCGTAGAGTTCAAACCCCCCTCATGGCATTGTTACTGCGGATGAAGAAGGAGGACAGTGGCCCTATGTTTTTTTTTTCAGTGAATGGCCACCACGATCGAGAGCATAGTGGCTCGACTGGGTAGTATTTCTTCAGCATAGCAACTATGCTGTTGTCTTTGCCATTTTCGAAACAAAGCTGCTTTCCTGAGTCAAAACAGAAGTTATCTTACTCACGTTCCTTTCGTTCCATGTTTTTTTATCGTTAGCAGAGAGCATCCATTTGTACCGTCGTCATTCCCCTCCTCCTCCTAAGTTTCCATGTTAGGGTCAGAATCGCCAATTAGAACATCTAGAGGCTCTCGTATATTCACAGCAACATCTTTCGCAGCCTCATGAGTCTGAGGTAACCGAAAAAACGGCATTCATAAAAAAAAAAGCCTGTTCAATCTATGATGCAACGCACAACAAGATCTACATGTATGCTCCCACGAAGTCCCAGTGTACTAAATAAAGTACAGCAACATTTGATTACTTCTCACTGCGAAACTATGCACTCTATAGGCTTCTCGCGCTATGCAAACATTGAACTGCTCTTGTTGAAGCAGAAGCAGTCCGTTTTTTCAACATATAAAATATAAAACTTCAAATTAATTGAGAAAAAGTAGTACTGACCACGTTCGTTAACAGGCTCTCATTTTCCTAAAGTTTGACGACTCATAAAACAGAAAAAAATATAACCGAGGCAATATTCCAAATTAGGATTATCTTGCTGCAACCTTTGGCATCGAAAATTCTATTGAGCAAGATCAGAATATTCTTTTTTGTATTTTCTATTCCCGAAAAACGAAGTGTACTTTTTAAAGTACAGTGGGCCTTAATGGGTTAACGGAAGAGATACAACCAGACCTTACTGACTCGACTCGTTCCTTACTGCAAAAACAACAAACCAAAGGAAGCAGACTGGGATGATCACCCACAAGGAGCCGCATACGCGATTAACACGGCGGTCCAGGTTTCTATTGGAACTTCACCTTACGAAGTTGTCTACGGGCAGATTCCAAAACTGACTGCCGTCCAGAATTTGAGCACCCCGTTGAAAGTCGGACGCACAGCTTCACGACAGACCACCTGTCGTATCATTCGGGCTAGGGCACGCAAGACAGTTACTAACGCGCAATAGGCCCAGAAACGTTACTATGGCCGCCGCCACCGACCAGCGCCACAATACAAGATCGGAGATGAGGTGTGGGTCCAGCGATGTACACAATCGCCAGGCAAAAAGCTCTACTCGAAGTACGAAGCACCTTTCGTCATCACTGAAAGGCTGGACGAGAACACGTGGCGTGTAGGTCATCCGGCATGTGAAACGGGTGCGGAGAAACGCAGGAAAAACAATTGTTCTGTGCACGTCTCTCGTCTGAAGAAAAGAGAGCTTCGACAGAACTGAAAAATTGCGGTTCGCGTGTTCGGTTTTTATGAAACGCACCAACGCAGTGTGGCCGAATGTGATGACCGATGTCGAAGAGGCAGAACTGGGTTGTGGGTTGTGGGCTTGCGACCGGCTCAGAACAGAAATAGAACAGCGAGCCCAGTGAACGGCTGTTGTGCCTGTTTCTCTCTCAACAATATATATATATATATATATATATATATATATATATATATATATATATATATATATATATATAATGTTGGCGATACGTACGGCGGACAATGTTGGCTTAAACCATCTTTAGCCATTATTGGCAATATGTTGGACGTAAAATATTGGCTGCAGCCATCTCTGCAAACATTGGGCATTCGTTGGCTTCCAATATTGGGCCAATGTACATTTAGGTGTAACGAAACCCCCAAACTAACGTACGACCAATAATTTGAAAATGTTTGCCAACCTTGGGCCGACATTGGTCCAATGACGGCTTGCTACCTGGGCACAGTTTTTAACACGAAAGTGTTTTATGCCGGGGTCCACCAAGATTTGACTGACGTATTTCCGTCACTGATGTGACGTTCTTAAAATTTACATGAACATAATATAAAGAAAGAAACCAGAAGAAAGATTTTGACAAATTTGGGAGACCCCGGAGTCGAACGCATGACATCTCGGTCCGCGGCGATAGAAACCGGGCGTTCAACCGACTCCGCCACAAACGCATTTGCGAAGAACTTTTCAGACGCGCCTTGTATATCTCACACTCCTTCTCCATGTACCTCAGCTCTTGGTTTGTGGGGGCGGTGCCGCCACCTACGAGCGCAGAAGAGAAGTACGCGCCTCGATGCCAGCATTCGAAAGGACGCTCGCATCAATGCGCCCTACCCACGCCACCGAGGTAGCGCTGGCCCTCCTCAGCACAGTGGAGCGGGACCTCCGCAATCAGTTCCGATTTTTTGTCAAGCTAATTTCGGAGGCAACGAACAGAGGCTGTAATTGCGACGCGCTATACGCGCTGATTTGTCTCGGTGACGACGCGGGTACGTGCTTTGTCTTTAGCATTGCCCTAGCGTGTGCAGCTTCCATATGCACCAACAGTGTTTCTCCGCCATCTACTGATACGAGTACGATCGCACCGACTGCGAGAACTGCTGCATTAACGCCGCTGAAAGACAACCGCGTCGAAGGGCGAATGTCGCGCAAGTGAGCTTGGTGCAGCGAGGGAAACGTCATGGGGAACCGGGAGGCCTGAGCGCGTTCATGGCTCAAGCTGAGAACTCTTCCTCTCGCGTTTCCGAAGTTCAGTGCATCGTGACCAAACTGGTTCCTACACACACCGAAGGCAGGACCGAAATGATCGCACTTTCGCCGAAGCGACCCAGCGGTCGCACGCTGCTCGCTAACACGACGGCGCATGCCAAGCACATATACAGGACGGTCGCTGACTCTAAATCATGCACCCTTCGCTGCAGCGGACCATGGTTTCACAAAACAATATAGTGAAAACCCGTTCCACGGTTTGCGAACGCCTGTGGTTCATGCGTGATTTGCGCGATGCCCCGGTGTGCGCAATGCCGTTTCTCCAGAAAATGTATTTCCCGGTCGCTAGTTGTTTGTTGTCGTGATGGAGAGGTGTCACCACGCGCCAACACGGGCGCATCAACATTTAAGGCTGCTGTAGTCACTAAACACCAAAAAATATTATATATCAATGTGCAATGAACAGTCAACTACTTCTGTGAAGACATGTTTCACTTTCGTGTGTTATACCGATTCCTATATGAGAGCGACCAACCACCATTTTTAAATGCGAAGCATCTTATGCTCGGGGCTGTGTCCGTCCCTCGCGCGTCCCTCGTCCGGCGTCCCGTGTTCCGCATCCGGTCACTTTCATAAAGTAGGGAAGCAGCCACTATGCGAACCAGAACACTGTAGTACAATAAGCCCGTCAACCACAACCACAGTCATGGCTAGGCAGGTGGTGGGTGCAAGCAAAGAATAACGCGCTCTACCTGCGGTGTCTGTCGCCCACCTTGACTTCCTTCCTTGACGTTGCTTGCGTGTACCTGCGTCCTTCCCTTCCCGCGTCCCGCGGGAAGGGAAGGACGCAGGCACAGGACGCAGACTCCTTCCCGCGAACCGGGTCCCACAGCCCCTCTCTCTCTTTCCTACGCTCCCGCCCTTTCTTTCCTCTAGGAATCCTCTACGCTGTGGAGCGGCACCCGCGTCCCGTTGACTCCATTCCTTGATCTTGCTTGCATGTACTTGCGGGGCTTTGTCCATCCCTCCTTCCCGTGTCCCACAACCCCTCTCTCTCCTCTCCTCCGCTCCCCACCTTTCTCTCCTCTAGGAATCCTCTACGCTACGGAGCGGCGCCCGCGTCCCGTTGACTCCATTCCTTGATCTTGCTTGCGTGTGCTTCCGGGGGCTTTGTCCATCCCTCCTTCCCGTGTCCCACCCCCCGCCCCCCTCTCTCTCTCCTCTCGTACACTCCCCACCTTTCTTTCCTCTAGGAATCCTCTACTCTATGAAGAGGCTCCCACGTCCCACAGCGCATGCGCGTCTCCTATCTCCTCTCCCTGCGGACCCCCCCCCCCCCCCATCCTCTCCTCTAGGAATCCTCTACTCTACGGAGCGGCGCGCACGACAGGTGGTGCGACAGCAGCATAGTCCACTGGGGCGCGACGGTAGTTCTGCGGTTTGAGAATGACGGAGCGAGCGCGCCCCATTCTCTCTCCTTTGCAGCGCCGCGTTGAGTGACCGCGCAGCTGGCGCGAATCGGGAGCGGCGACATTTCTGCCGCTCAAGCCAGCCATCACCCCGCTGCTTCGCATCCATACACGGTTCCCTTTAGAGGGAGATGAGGAAGTTTTAGATGCGAAGCATCTTATGCTTGGGGCTATGTCCGTCCCTCCCGTGTCCGTCCCGCGTCCGGCAACTTTCACGAAGTAGGGAAGCACCCACTATGCGAACCAGAACACTGTAGTACAATATAAGGCCGTCAACCACCACTACAGTCACCAGAGTCATGGCTGAGAGCACAGAGAGGCTGCTTAGCAATGACCAGGCAGGTGGAGTGTGTCGCCCAGGTTGACTTCATTCCTTGATCTATCTTGCATGCGTTTGGGGGCGGGCCTAGTCGGTCCGTCCTTCCCGCGTCCCACACCATCACAGCGCATGCGCGTCCCCTCCCCCCTCTCTCTCTATTCTCCTACGCTCACCCCCTTTCTCTCATCTAGGAATACTCTACTCTACGGAGCCGGCGCCCGCGTCCGATACCCCGATAGCGCATGCGCGTCCCCTCTTCATCCTCTCCGAAGCTCACCCCCTTTTCTCTTCTCTACGAATCCTCTACTCTACGGAGTGGCGCCCGCGTCCCACCGCGCATGTGCGTCCTCTCCCGCTCTCTCCTAGGCTCACCCCCTTTCTCTGCTGTAGGAATCCTCTCCGTAGCGGCATCCGACATCCCCACAGTGCATGCGCGTCCTCTCCCCCCCTTTCTCCTACGCTCACGCCCTTTCTCTACTCTAGGAATCCTCTCTTATACGGAGTGGCTCCCGCGTCCCACACCGCCACAGCGCATGCGCGTCCCCACTCTCTCCTTTCCTACGGCTCCCGCCGTTCTCTCCTTGAACTTTTCTGTATTTCCTTCTCTCTCTCTCCTTTTCATCTCCTTTTCCCGTGTGTGTACCGGTTGAGGTGTCCTCGTCGAGAGACAGTTATCGTGCACACCGAACCCCCTTCCTATTTCTCAACAGAATCACCTATATATATATATATATATATATATATATATATACCCTCTATGGAGGGACGCGCGACAGGTGGTTGCAACAGCTGCATAGCCCGCTGGGGGGCACCACGGTAGTTCCGCATTATAAAAATGACGGAGCTCGCCTCATTCTCTCTCCTGTGAAGCGCCGCGATGAGCTCCCGGGCCGCTGCCGCGAAACGAGAGTGGCGACGGTTCTCCCGCTCAAGCTAACCATCTCCCCGCTGCTTCGCATCCACACATGGTTCCCTTTAGCGGGAGATGAGGAAGTCTTTTATATCTCTTTGACTCTGAGTGGCCAGCGGGTGTCGACACTGTGGTGTCGCAACATGACACCGGGCGCTGTTACACCGTTCCATCAGGGATGTGTGGTGGGCGCTGATCGCTCGTTAAGCTGCTGTGTGCTGCGCTGGAGCGGAGTAGGCCCACATCACAGAGCTCATGTCTTTTCGCGGCTGCCTCTTCTGCGGCAATTCGGGGTGCTGGTTGGATGCCGGTCGTTGTTGAGCGACTCGTTATGCCCAAGGGAGCTGTTTGTGGCACGCGGGCCACACCTAGGTAGATTGCGTATTATGAAATAAGATAAGCAACCTTAGTTGACTCGAATTTGGCGTTTGAGCAGCTTCTGATATTTTTTAATGCCCATGCTGACCATCGTACCACGGGGGTGATGCGCCCATTGTCCTACTACACCGATCTTGCGAGATTGTTCTCAGTGTACGCAGCGGGAGTAATGCAACCCGCGGCTGGCCGTCTCCTACACAACTTCTTGGGACAGGCTAGCCAATATTTTCCACAAGCTATACTTCGCACACTCTACTTTTCATTGTGTCACTGTCACATCGGTTACTGTCTGGAATCGTGGGGTGTGACGTACAAGAGTTATCTAAAAACTCTTGAACGACTTCAAAAGCGTACATTAAAAATCATAAGCCAAGGTGAATCGATAGGAAATATTTTCCAATCACAACGTATTCTCTCGGTTCCGATGTTGCGCGACTACAAAATTGCCGTTTCAATAAATAACATAATTAATAGAAATTCACCTTTGCCTGCTGATCTTTTTTCAATTCCTATACGCAATACGCGACATGCTTCGAATGGTAATTTCAATCTGCCCAAATGTCATAACGTTTACGGAGAAAGACTAATACAATTTAATGGAACAAAAAATATGGAACTCGGTTCCCCTAGAGATTAAAACGGCACGTAATTTCGGCTTAGCATGCAAATCATTTTTTCTGTTGAGTCAAGACATGTAAGCCTGTGCGTATGTTTGTTTCGATTTTCATTCTGTTCTTTTTTTTAAATAAGTGCCTATGTATAGCAAACTAGTTGCAAACTAATAAGTATGCATGTCTGCAGTAAAAAAATGTATACGTGTGTTGTCTGTATTTATGATTGCTTTTTTTCTGTTACCTCAAAGCTGCCCTGTACATTTTTTTTTTTGTTGCACATTGTATTGGACCGGCCACTAGCCACTTTAGGCTATCGGTCCAAATAATCGCTGTAATTTTACATATCTGTTCATGAAAATAAAGTTCCATTGATTGATTGATTGATTGATTGATTAGTGCGAGCAACGCAGATCCCTGTAGTCATTGGACGGTGCCTATACCTTCCTTGGCCTCTTTATCTGCTGGTTTTCAGTTTGTTTCTGTCAAACAAAGAATCCAGCCCTTCAAAATTTCCTTCATTCAATAAATTTTTCGAAGATACAGTTATGACTGCGGGGTTTTTAGAACAAGACCCGCCATTGCTCTAGCGTGAAACGTTTGTATACCAAATATTAGAATGCCACATTCCCTCAATAACTATTTATTTCAGCAGCCTCCCAAAATCTCTAATATACCTTTTGGAAAAGTACGGCACTTACCCTCCAGATTTTGGTGTATCTCATATTCGACAAGACCGCTCGGCCAGAGAGGCTCATAACAGGGCTGTAAAAGTAAAGCTATTCAGTGACGTACAAAGGTGCACCTCGCGGTATCTCCAATAAATGTTCACTTAGGCAATGAGAAATTGCAATACGAAAATAAGTAAACAAGTGGCTACACTTATGGAATGTATGGCGCAGTATGCTCTGTATTATTTAAAGCAGCGCCACCGACAGAACTGTAACGATGCACGCAGTACTTTCGCGTGAAGTTGGTGCTGTGTGATGGTGGTGTGCCTACGAAAACGACGACAAGACAAGATGAAATTCGGCAGATCCCACGTACCTTCGGCATCGATGTTATGCAAAGCATGCGGAGGGAAGGTGACTGTGTTGTAATTTTTTATTGAGCGAAACGTACCAAACGACGCTAAAGATGCGTTCAAATGTTGTAGCAACAGACATATGTTGAATAGTCAAATATGTTTTACACAACCAATTGTTTACAGTTGCGCAACGATGCCAAGACAAACATTGGAATTACCAACAGCAGAAGTGGTTAGCTGAAATGTAGCACTTTGTGCTTGCGATGATGGTAGCCTTGGTTAGTGCTACGTAGACCAACTACAGTGGATGGCGCTTAAGTACGATTGACACTAACCCGGCGTGACGCCTGTATCTATGGAGTACATATGTAATGTTTATAAAATTAGATGAGCAGCACTGCAACCCCAATTGACGTTTCACCAACCATACGCCTGCATGGGGTCTTTTCCAAAGAAGTTGCGAGACCTCGCCTGGCTCTGTGGTAGAATACTTGATTGCCACGCAGAATGCTTGGGCTCGGTTCCTTCTGGGACCATAACATATATTCTTGGTATTCGTCGGGTCAAAGCTGGCCATGTCGGTTTTTCTTAAGGCCATCCCATTTAAATTACCAATATCTGTTCTCGCCATTCCTCGGTAGATATAAACTGTCAAACACCTGTGGCGCATACCCGCATACCTGTGGCACATACGCGCCCATGGTATACGGGCGCGTATGTGGCTAATCGTGTCTGGAGGAAAGGGTTTGACGACCTACGCGGCGGGATTGTCACGTTATTCATGTCATGAGTCATATTCGTCTAGCCATCTTGCCCTCCCAAACTGATTTTGGCTTACCCCAAGTTAAGGGGGTGATCACAAGAGCACCCAGACGTAGGCGGCCAGACACATAGATAGATGGATAGATAGATAGATAGATAGATAGATAGATAGATAGATAGACAGAGAGACAGACAGACAGACAGACAGATAGATAGATAGATAGATAGATAGATAGATAGATAGATAGATAGATAGATAGATAGATAGATAGATAGATAGATAGATAGATAGATAGATAGATAGATAGATAGATAGATAGATAGCACGCTAAAAGTGTCTGCAGTACGCAAAGAAATGTTTCGCATTTAAAAGGCGGAATCCTGTCATCTAAGTCAAGCCAAGTCGTGGGCAGAGGAGGCAAGACGAAGAATAGGCGATCATTCGAGAACGGAATCGTACGTAGCAGTCGCAGGCCGAAGCGCTCGTCGGGTCCAGGTCCCGAAGCCTACCGCTGCCTACCGACTGCACGGGCCTAACTCCCGTCTACTAGGCGCTCCAATAGCCGGCGCCGGTCCGTTGTGCTCGGACCCGGGTGCATTCCAGACCCGAGCCTACTAATGCCTGTCCGGGACGTGTTGGTCCCACCTCTACCCTGCCGCCCACTCTGCTCCGACTATCCCCTCCGACCCATCTCTGCTGTCGACGTGAGTTGCGACGCAACGACCCATCGATGCATCAGCCTTCGACCGTCACACGGTGAAGTTTTATGAACCTTGTGTAGTGCAGTGGGGGGACTACGTAGGGTGATAGATATTAAGGGATTAGTGTCATTTTGGTTGTCATGACAGCTCTTCGCGGTTCTTATTCAATGCATAATCTTCACCATCATTCCTTGTGACATAAAAGCATCATCACTAAAGTTGCAAATGTGTTCGTCCGCCTTGGCAATGATTGTTAAGGTAGCCTTGATTACACGAACCTATCCGTCACAAGGAGAAGATGAGGACAAAAAGTTGACACTACGAACGCGTCTTCATCTTGTCCTGTCGGTAGCGCTGCCTTAAATAATAGGGAACCATGCCAACCAGCCCAGCTGTCGACCTTGCTCCAATATGTTCTGAATTATCGAATAAAGTGAACCGGCATTAGCATTCGTGTGAAGGAATAATCTGCAAAGCTCTAATGCAGTTCTCTACAAATGCTATATGGCCCGATTTCATAGGCGTCAAGGTCATTCTTTGTAGGAATTCATGGAGAGTATATTCGGTGGGCGAGCCTGTAATTATTGATGATATACGGTGCATACGGCGCAAGGGACAGCTGAGCGAAAGATCGCCAATCCAGTGGTCGAGAATATTTAATGGAATAATGGTTAGTTTTGCGTGGCTGTTAGAGGCCTCACGATCAAAATTATAGTCGGTTTTATATGCCTAAAAATCAAAACTATTACAGCGACAATAGTTGCGGGATGGTATAAATATGATATGAACTACGGTAGAGTGACGGGCGCACTTAAGTAACAATCAACGAGTAGCACAAAATTGTCAAAATTACCCTTGATGATTAGGATCCGAATGCTAGTGATATTAAAGTCCGTAACAACGTAGCAGGATATCAAGGAACTATGTTGCGAATTTCTCGAGCACACAACGTGGATCGTCAGGACGTCGTTCGGAAAGGCTAAAGCGTATTGAAGGTTCTAGATACGTTTTTTACCTAGAGAGTGTCATGTGAAGTGGTATATGCTGTATGTTCATCATTAGTGTTTGTGCTGTGCAAGTAGAAACTTCTACAACGGCGTACGTAGAGCTTACGCACGGAGTGCTGAGTGCGTCGGATGCGCTGCGAACGGAACATGTCATATCACTTTTACTTTACCGTGTCGCCTACGTTTCAATAAACTAGATACAAGGTCTGTCCCGAATGTTTCGGAAATTTTTCGTCTTTCCAAACTATCTCAAATTACTCTTCTTCTCGTTCGATGCACACTTTGCCAACGCTTCACTGATTCATTGAAGGCGCCCGAGACACCGTTAACGAGAACATTCTTCAGTGCGGTCGTAGCAGATGGTTTTATCGTGACCAGTGTCCTGTGTCAAGTTCTGTTCAGGGTTCCTTTGATCTTTTGGAACAAATAGAAGTGCCTGAAAGGCAGATGAAGGCTGCACGATGTCTGGAGAAGGGTTGTGCACTCATTTCGGACAGCAACTCGCAGACAATAGGTGCGGTGTGGCTTCTCTTTCACGTCAGTCCTTAGGACCTTTAGCCCCATCTTCGCGCAGGATTCCATCATTCGAAGATCCCGAGTCAAAGCATGATGAACGGATGTTTTGGGTATTTCACACTCCTCGGCCATCATCGGATCACTTTATCACCGGTCCTTGTCCAAAACATGGTCCATTTTGCACGCAGTCTTAAGATTATGATTTTGATGCGCGTCCCGGGAGGTTGCCGTTGCAGATAGACTTCCGAACCTCGCGGAACTTCCTGTTAGACATGAAAGGATGGCTTTGTTTCATCGCATCGTCACCGTATGCTTTCTGAAACATTTCAAGCGTCTGCGCCCCGTTTTTACCAAGTTTCTCTGAAAAATTGATTTCGTAACGCTGCTTCATAAAATGGTCTATTTTTTGCTCGACCAGGGGGCAGTAGATACATCAGCGAACAGAGTGACTTGTCTCGATAACTGCCCGCAGGCAACCGGAACCGGAGTCCTTTTGAAATTATATAAGTCACTAAGTTCTCTATTCGAAGCACCGCCCCGCGAGGTGGCATTTTCAACCACGAAAAAAAGTTCTAGATACTTTTGCTTGCTGCGCAAGCAGACAAGAGAAAGCTGGGAGACAGGATGAGCGCAGACCAACTCTTGATTTTGAGTTAAAGAAGCTGATATTTAGGCATGCATAACACTGCGCAATCAAAATGCGCACAAAACCAAGAATGTTTTACCATTGCTACCATTGATAACCACCATGGAACCATAAAACATATACCGTCCTTGTCAAAAGTATAAAACATATACCGTCCTTGGCACACGGGGCAGTGGCCTGTGAACTTTTCAACTCCCACTATACCTCATGTATAACGAACGCTTCAATTTTTAACCCCAAAGCGCTCACTGTATGCTTCTCAAAAGAGGACCAGGCTAAGCACTTCAAAAGTCACTATAATTGGCAAATGCAATGGAAAATAACAAAAAACATAGCTGATGCCTTTGTCATAGGAAGCGGTACAACACACGAAAGTGAAACGTGTCTTCACAAAAGTAGTTCAGCCCTTAATTGTGGATTGTTTCGCCACAAGGGCGATGGAATGAATGCTATAGGAAGAAATTGTAATGTCACGCGAAGTAGTGCAAGTAGCTGGGAACTTGCGGCGCGCTGCTCAGCAGAAATGACGCGCGAAGGTAAATACAGAGGACGAGCGCGAACTGACAAATATATTATCTTGGGTTTCACGTACCATAACCACGATAAGAAAATGAGAGACGCCCCAGTGGAGGCATCCGGAAATTTCTACCGCCTGGGATACGTTAACGTGAACCTAAATATAAGTACACGGGCGAGCGCGAACCAAAAACTGCCACAGTTGTTACTTCCTTGTGTGTGAGCGGCGCGACTCTTTCGCAAACGCGGCTGCAGCAGCGAGAAAAGTGACCTTGGTGCTCTCTGTAACTTCAGTGGCGGTGAAAGCACAAGCCTCACAAACTGCTATTACGATATAAGCGTGTGCGCCCGAGTGAACGCGCTGTTAGGAGGCGCACGCTCATCGCAACACGCGGGGCGACAACCTTTAAAGCGCACCTAGCGCGCTCACGGTGCCATCTCGCCAGCCATGACAAAAACACGCTGAAGGCGTCGATCCCTGAGTACCACCGACAGTGAATGGTGTGTTGGAAATCATGCTCGCGCGGCGCTTGGATGAAGACGAGAAAGAGGTGATGCGCGCGACCAGTAGAATGTGGAGAGTATGCTTGTAACCGGCTCTGTTTCACCATGTTGGGACGGCTTAGCGCTCTGCGCCAATAAAACCGGCAGAAGTGTCTTTTCCCATATCGTATTTTTGGTGCCGAACGACCCGGGAAGCCAGCCAGTGCCTTTGCAACGTGCGACTTCTTTAGGGAGAGACCTCTGCATCGAGCCCTCATGGAGCGGATCAAGAACAAGCGGGCCGCCCGCCGAGCGCAAAGCACAGAAGATCGTTAACGAGGTGAACGAGTCACCTTCAATCCGGACAGTTTGAACTTTCTGCGCTTCGTGTCCTGCAAGGCCGGGTGAAGGCGACGAGGTCGGAGTTAAACAGGCTCAACGCCGAATTGGAAGCAGTCATGACCGACGAGCAAGTCATAGAAGATTATTATTCCGTCATGGAATACGACGAAGCTGCTGTCTCCGCGTTGGCCTTGCTCGATCACAATATTAACATGGTCAAGATTTCCTCTTCGCTTCCGACAACGGAGCCACCAACCGCAGCTGACGGGAACCGATCGACTGCACCCTCAACGAACATGACACGTTAACAGCGTGAATTTGGTGCCAGGTTGCCGAAGTTAGAACTTGTGCGTTTCGACGGAACGATCACCCAATGGCAACCGTTCTGGGACATGTTTCCGCATTCTGTCCGCGAGAACCCGAGGCTCTCTGACACGGACCGCTTCAATTACCTGGTTTCTCTGCTTCACGGAGCTGCTGCTAAAGGTGTCGCCGGAATCCAAGTGATGGAATCAAGTTACAACGACGCCCTGGAATATTGAAGCAGCGCTACGGCAACCCCAAGATGATGGAGCAGAAACTCCTGGAAAACCTACGCATGCTTGGGTCGGTGCCATCATCGAACAACGTTGCAGCCTTACGGAAGTTATTCGACGAAATTCAGCTCAACCGAAGAGGACTCGACAACCTTGCGGTGAGCGCTTCATCTTACGCTTGAATGCTATGCGAAATACTCCAGAAAGCTATACCCCAAGATATGGTAGTAGACTATTACAAGAGCGAAAGCATCGAGTCCTTTTCTAATCGGTAGCCACACGCAGCGGTGCGGATTCAGCTGAACGGGAGTTAGAGCGCCTGCTGAAATTTCTTCAGGTAGAAATTGAATGTAGAGAGAAGTGTGCTCAGACCAGGACCCCAAGGCTGAACAAACCACGCCCTAAACAAAGTACAAGCTTAAATATGACATCGATTCCTGCGGCAAGGGTTCTTCACAATAAGGCAGAAGTCTTAACAGAACCATGCTTCTTTTGCTCTGCCAAGGACCATAAGACTGAGCGATGCACCAGTGATGTTAGCCTCGGAAGACAAGCGCAGTATGCTCAGGAAGGAAGGTAGATGCCTTAAGTGCACCATGAAGGGACCTCTTGTGCGGGACTGTCGTCGCAGGATCCAGTGTACAGCATGCAAGCGTCGTCATGCTTCCACTATGTGCAACGCTGACGTTCCCAAGAGCTCAGCTTATGCAGGATCGAGAAAGGCACCGAATGTCGCCATGCACATTGCAACGAACAGTACCCAGCATCGACTCGCCACAGAGGTTCTCCTCCAGACGTTCCGTGCCTGGCTGACGACTCCTACTCATTGCTGTTACGTCCGCGGTGTTTTGGACAATGGCAGCCAACGAACATTTTTGAGGGAAGATGTATGCAAGAAACTTAATTTATCTCCAATCCGACATATGGATTTAGTGGTTAGCACGTTTGGACGGGCTCGATCACAGCATGCTCAGTGGACTAAGGTAGTGAGCATTGCACTTCGCAGCCAGCACGAGAATATCTCAGTAGAGATAGAAGCGATCGCCGTGCCGTTCATCTGCGAAGATATGATCGAAGTGCCACAAGATAACAGCTTGTTGCGCGACATTGTTGCGGAAGGCAAACCACTAGCAGACGCAGTGGTTTTCCCTGGGGTCACAGGTGAACCTGGAGTGAGTCTCTTGATCGGTTCCGACCAGATGTGGAAGCTCATGCCGAATTCAAGAGAGGTGAAATGGGACACCGAAAACCGATCTCTGGTAGCGATCAACACTAACTTCGGATGGACTCTAAAAGGACCCCTGGCGTTCTCAGAAGAAGTTAGCCGGAAGACGAGCAGTCACATACGTGTTTTACGAGTAGACGCATACGACAAGGAAGCACTGTCCTTCCCGTTACAAAGATTCTGGGAAATGGAAGCAATCGGTATTGTGGATACACCATCAGCCAAACAAGAAGAGGTTTTGACGAAGTTTAATGAAACCATCAAGTTTCAAGACGGTCGCTATGAAGTGTCACTACCATGGAAACCAGAGGGACCGGTTATGAGAGACAATCGCAAAGTTGCGCTTTCACGACTGTATTCTTTGGTTCGACGGCTTTCCTCAAACGATGAACACTTGAATGCCTATGAAAAAGCTAATTGGACAATATGAGAAGGATGGCCATGCAGAGAAGGTCAAGGACGTACAAGCATCTCGAGGAAACGTTTATTACATGCCGCATCATGAAGTCATACGCGAGACGTCCACTGCTACAAGACTGCGCGTTGTTTTCTACGCATCGTCGCACGCAACAGCGTCATGCAGTCTGATCAAAAACTGGAAAAGGAACCGAACCTGAACTCCGACCTTCTAAAGATGCTAATAAGGTTTCGTTTGTATGCATTCGGACTTACAGCGGATGTGCAGAAGGCCTTCCTTCAAATATCTCTCAAAGAATAAGACAGAGATTAGCTCCGCTTCTTGTGGTTTGAGAAAGTACCGACCAAGGACCAACCGCTCCCGCGACTCGAGGAGATCAGGATGACTCGGGTGTCTTTCGGAACAACGTCGAGTCCGTTTCTCCTATCGGCTACGCTTCGGCATCACTTCAACCACATAAATTCGAAATACCAAGAAACAGCTGTTCAGCTCAAGGAAAGCTTCTATGTGGATGATTTCGTATTCGGCGCTTCAACGCCTGAGGAGATCTGCCACTTGTACGACCAAACAACCGAGATCATGAAATTAGCAGGAATGAACATGCAGAAATGGTCGACCAACGAGGACAAGCTGCGACAGACACTACAGGAAAACGGAGGGTCAGCGATACAGAATACACGAACGAAGGTACTCGGCCTGTACTCGGAACACGGAGGAAGACACACTTCGTGTGAGCCTTGACCCACTCCTGGATATTGTCAAGGAACGGAAAACCCACGAAGCGAACGGTGCTCCAAGCGACATCGAGAATCTTCGACCCGTTGGGATTTTTGTCTCCATTCAGCATCAGAGCCAAGATCCTATTTCAAGATATTTGGAAGCAAGGAATTGATTGGGATGTGTCACTTCCGAAGGCTCTCGAATATGAGTGGAAGAACTTTACGGTAGAGGTTGAAGACATAAAAGATTTAACTTTGAAGAGGAGCTCACTCATCAAGGTCAACAAGGACGAAGCTCACTTCCACCTTCATGTCTTCTCTGATGCAAGCCCGCAGGCATACGGTGTCGTCGCCTACTTAAGGGTCGAAGATAGATCGGGAATGTCCAACAGCTGCTCGCGAAAGCTAGAGTCGCGCCTATCAAGAGGCTGACGTTACCGCGCCTTGAACTCGTCGGAGCTTGCCTCGGTGCGCGGATAGCAACGTTTCTACGCGAGACGCTACCGAAATGCGACGAATACTTCTGCTGGACCGACTCGAACATCTGCCTATGCTGGATTCGGTCGTCACCCAATAAGTGGAAACCCTTTGTGTACAACCGAGTGATGGAAATTCAAGAGGGCACCGATTCTAGTCGCTGGGGTCACTGCGCCGGGAAAGTCAACCCGGCTGATTTCCTAACAAGAGGTGTGTCAGCCCAGAACCTTTGCACGAATTCGCTATGGTGGCGTGGCCCCGAATGGCTCATTTCACCTCAAGAAACTTGGCCGAAACAACAAGAGAACTTCGACAACTCACCTGACATGTTAATCGACGAAAGAAAACCAACAGATAACGTGGTTCTAATGGCCCAGAGCATGACGCTGGAACCTCTATTCGAGGTTACTAAATACAGTTTCTGGAAGACAGCCCTTCGAATCACGGCTTGGGTAAGGAGGTTCCTTCACAACTGCCGAGCAAGTAATATTACGAGAAGAGAAGGTCCTCTGTCGGCTCAGCAATTTGTAGAAAGCGAAGACACGTGGATCAGGACTTTGCAAGCATAAAGCTTTGGAAAGGAGATTGTGGCCCTAACCTCTAACAAAACTCTCGACAAATCGTCGGCCATACGAGACCTTCACCCTTTCGTGGACAGCAAGGGCATCATCAGGATCAAGACTCGCCTAGACAACGTAGAGGCTTCGGAAAATGTGAAATGCCCCGTGCTGTTACCCACAGATCATCGTTGCACGCACCTCATTGTAGACAGCGAACATCGACGTCTTCTGCACAGTGGTGTCGGTGTCATACTCACCGAGCTGCGTGAGAAGTTTTGGATAGTGCACGGCCGTCAATGTGTTAAAAAGGTGATTGGCCAGTGCGGTGTTTGTGCGAGGTTTCGTTTGAAAGCCGCTTCAGTTCCTACTGCCCCGCTACCTATCGACAGAGTCTCGAAGTCTCACCCATTTGAAGTCACGGGCGTAGACTTCGCTGGCCCAGTTTTTTGTAAAGGGAACAGCTCTGTGAAAACCTTCATTGTGGTGTTTACCTGTGCTGTAGTGAGAGCAGTTCACTTAGAGCTTGCGAGTGACATGACAGTGAATTGTTTTTTATAGGTCTTCCGTCGTTTTATTTTACATCGTTGTTTGCCAAGTGTAATTTATTCTCACAATGCTCTAATGTTTAAGGCCAGCCAGTCGTGAACTGAAGGTGTGATATGGACTTCTAGGTGATGTACAGGTACAGAACTTTTGCGCATCCAGTAATATCACGGGGAAGTTCATTGCTGAGCGCGCTTCATGGTGGGGAGGATTTTGGGAACGAATGTTTCGAACTGTTAAAAACTGCCTCAGGAAAACTCTAGGAAAAGGATGCTTGAACTTCGAGCAGCTTGACACGTTACTAAAAGAGGTCGAGGCAGTGATAAATTCTAGGCCACTGACTTATATTTTTGATGATACTGCCGAAGCAGAAGTACTGACTCATTCGCACTTTTTGTCAGGTAGACGTCTCACGGCCCTTCCACAAGCACAAATTAGCGAGAACTCGGGAGGCCGCACAGAGACGCTGCGCGCATGGAGACGTAGACAACAAAAACTAAATGATTTTTGGCAACACTGGTACAAGGAATACCTACTGACGCTAAGAAGCGCACACAGCAGGTCACAGAAACTCCGAAACAGTTTAATGTGTGGTGATGTTGTCATTATCAGAGATGAGAAAGTGCCTATCACGTTTTGGAAATTAGCTAGAGTTGTCGAAATCTTAAAGCCACGGAACGCACGAGACCGGTTCAACTTCTTTGCCCTCTGGAACTGTGCAAGTGACATTGTTGGCCGGCGGAGGATGTTGGAAATCATGTTCGCGCGGCGCTTGGATGAAGACGAGAAAGAGGTGATGCGCGCGACCAGTAGAATGTGGACAGTAGGCTTGTGACCGGTCTGTTTCACCATGTTGGGACGGCTTAGCGCTCTGCGCCAATAAACCCGACAGAAGTGTCTTTTCCCACATGGTGTATATATATAGCTAGCTCTTTGTAGTCCTAACAACGTACGCTTCGTGGCCGAGCGGATTCGCCCCGCGCATTGTGGAAGCGAGAGGTCGAGGTTCGACTCCCGGTGACAGAACATAGTTGTTTTTCTTTGCCATCTGTTAGTGCATATTTGCAACGTCATATCCGTGACGAAATTACGTCAGGGGAACCGAGGTGGACCCAGGCATAAAACACTTTCTTGTTAAAAACAACGCGTTTTACATCATCCGAAGCCAAGCGACAAATGAACAAAAATGACAAAAAACAACACCTTGGGAGTCAAAAACCCTTTAAAAAAATTCGGCAGATGCCACGTAACATGGGGATCGATGTGATGCGAAGCATGCAGAGGGAAGGTGGCAGTGGTGTCATTTTTTGTTGAGCGAAACATTACGAAATGACGCTAAACATATGCACAAATTTTATACGCACAGACATGTATGTTGAACAGTCGCATATGTTTGATATAACCAGTGGTTCACAGTGGCGTAACGATTCAAAGAGCAAAATGGGTATTATCAACACCAGAAGCGGTAAGCTAAAATGTAGCGCTTGTGCTTGCGAGGATGCTACGTAGATCAACTACGCAGCCCTGGATAGTGCTACATAGACGAACTTCAGTGGATGGCGCTTAAGTACAAATAACGCTAACCCAAGGTGACGCCTGTATCATTGCAGTACATATGTAATACCGTAAAATGGGGTTACATTGTGACTGCAGGGGTTACTTTGCGACATGCGCTCGGTTTTCTGTACTTCAAATCCTGCTCCACGACCAGGCGCTGCCGAAAAACTATAAGCCACCCGAACAAACTCGACTGACATGCCATGTCACCTAGCGGCAGCCGGCTGAAGTTCCCACGCTCCGGAGCCCCTCTAGACGCCGACATGTTCAATGGAGTTTTAGCGCGCATTGTTGAAGCACCGCAAACTTTGTGCGCTCGACCCGTCCGCACGAGAAAAACAGCGAAAACAGGTATGTACTTGTGATTGTTAATATGTAGGTTAAAATAAACTGTAATATATATTGAATCAAGTCACGTATGTTGAAGATTATAGAAAGGAAACTGAAATGTTGATACTTCGCGGGGCAACTTTGTGACACGCCAACTGTCACAAAGTTACCCACTCTGTTTTTAATTTCAATTATATGTTATTTTTTTGAAAGAAGGGAGATGCTCAACATCCCAGCGGGGGAAAAGCGTATCGGTTGCCGATGTAGAAGAAGCGAGGAAGACAGGAAAACCGACAATCGGAAAGAAGGGCAGCTTTTCCTCCGGTATCAGAACTAGACGACCTAGGAAGAGGTCTTCTCTTGACGACAGCCCAGAAGAAAGCACCTGACAGCGATTGTACATAACGGAAATAAACTTTTGATGGGGTAACATTATGCGAGCCCTTTTTCCCAATCATATTGAGGCAAAAACAACGTTGTCACATAGTTGCCTCACACGATGGGGCAACTTTGTGACAGCTTGTAACCTGAATGTAGCTGTTTGTATTAAAAATGCGGATTTGTAGAACATACCATCGTGTGAGGGGATGTTTCAGCAACGTTATGCCACTATTCATTCGCCTTTATGTTGATAATTGTTCAGCGAGAGAACGAAAACGTACGAAATCTGTCACAAAGTAACACCATTTTACGGTATTTATAAAATTAGATGGGCAGCACTGCAACCACAATTGTCGTTTGACCAACATTACACCTGCATGGGCTATGTTTCTACAGCAATTCCGAGGCCGGCTTGGCTCTGTGGTAGAATATATACTTGATTGCCACGCAGAATGCGTGCGTCCGATTCCTGCTGGGATCACACCATTTATTATTTGCATTAGTTGGGTCAACGCTGCCGATGTCGGCTTTTCTTAACGCTCTCGCATTTAAATTACCACTGTCTGTTCCCACCGTTCTTCGGTAGATATAAACTGTCAAATACCAGGTGGCGCACACCCGCATACCGCAGCCGGTGGTATACGGGTGTCACGTGGTCGTGACGTCGACGAAGGCAACAGTCGGCGTGTCAAAGAATAAACTGTTTATTTGGCCGAACTTGTGGCCGTGAAACGTAAAGTCAGATTACAGCTGTACACACTGGCACAGATAGCGGCGAACGGAGCGTCGGCCGTCGATCAACTGACCATCTTTGGAGCGCGCCGGCTTTTATACATCACGCGTCGAACATTCTAGCCTTATCACTGGTCGTCGCGCAAGCTCTGGAACACTCTTGAGTGTTCACGTGCTGCGCGCAATGTTAAGAAAACGATCTACAACAAACGAGAAGCTTCTCGAACACTGAGGCGCGATCTGCGCCGAGCATTGCTCACAGTCTTTGTGGGTTTAAACAGATCACAACAAAATAACACGCGTGGCAATGCCCCCTCTGAAAAAGCATCGTCCCAATGCTTTACAACAGAACCTGGAAAAAAAAGATGCATGTAACAATAAATAACAGCAATAAAGCAAGTAAAAACTTGAGTCCGCAGGTCCCTTAACGCGCATGGAATGGTTTAAGGCGCACCACATGCACGACCTCGGGACGTGCCCAGCGTCGTTGAGAGTTCGAGATGCCATCCGGGAGAACCTCTTAGTCGAGTGCGCCGAGACGTCGAAGCACCCTATACGGTCCGAAGTATCGTCGCAGAAGTTTTTCACTCAGTCCACGTCATGGTATCGGTGTCCAGACCCAAACGCGATCGCCGGGCTAGTATTCCACGAAGCGTCGTCGAAGATTGTAGCGGCGGCTATCGGTCGTCTGTTAATTCTTGATGCGGAGGCGGGCTAGTTGTCGGGCTTCGGTGCGCTGGAGGGAGGCGGTGACGTCGATGTTCTCTTCGTCGGTGACCTTTGGTAGCATGGCGTCAAGCGTCGTCGATGGGCTCCGCCCGTAGATCAACTTGCATGGCGTCATCTGCATCGTTTCTTGCACGGCCGTGTTGTATGCGAAGGTCACGTACGAGAGGATGGCCAACCAGGTCTTGTGTTCGACGTCGACGTACATGGCCAGCATGTCGGCGATGGTCTTATTTACACGCTTGGTCAGGCCGTTGGTTCTGTGGGTGGTACGCGGTGGTCAGGCGGTGGCTTGTGTGGCTGTATCCCAAGATCGCCTGAGTTAGGCCAGCCGTAAACGCCGTACCTCGGTCGGTTATGAGAACCTCTGGGGCGCCGTGTCGAAGGACGATGTTCTCAACGAAGGACTTGGCTACCTCGGTGGCACTGCCTTTGGCCAGGGCTTTTGTGTCGGCGTAGCAGGTGAGGTAGTCGGTGGCTACGACGATCCATTTATTTCCGCAAGTCGACGTTGGGAAAGACCCCAGGAGGTCCATCCCGATCTGCTGGAACAGTCGCCGAGGAGGCTCGATCGGCTGAAAGAAGCCTGCTGGTCTTGTTGGCGGTGTCTTCCGTCGCTGACAGTCTTTGCACGTCCTTACGTAGCGAGTGACGTCGGTGGCAAGGCGCGGCCAGTAGTACTTTTTCTGTACTCTGGCGAGCGTGCTGGAAAGTTCGAGGTGTCCAGCCGTCGGGTTGTCTTGTAGAGCCTGCAGGACTTCTGGTCGCAATGCTGAAGACACTACGAGAAGGTAGTTGGCTCGAAGTGGCGAGAAATTCTTCTTTATGAGAACGCCATTTCGCAAAAAAAAACGACGCGAGTCCTTGCTTGAATGCCTTTGGAACAATGGCGGTCTTGCCTTCGAGGTACTCCACAATGCCCCTGATTTCCGTGTCGGCTCGCTGTCGTTCGGCGAAGTCGTCGGCACTTATGGTTCCCAAGAAGAAGTCATCCTCCTGGTCATCCTGCGGTGGCGGGTCGACGGGGGCGCGAGACAATCAGTCGGCGTCAGAGTGCTTCCGTCCGGATTTGTAAACGACGGTAATGTCGAATTCTTGAAGTCTCAGA
Source organism: Rhipicephalus appendiculatus (assembly GCA_030522465.1). Taxonomy (NCBI): domain Eukaryota; kingdom Metazoa; phylum Arthropoda; class Arachnida; order Ixodida; family Ixodidae; genus Rhipicephalus; species Rhipicephalus appendiculatus. Next base: position 50,656 of record JALIZH010023982.1, on the reverse strand, counting down.
CTCCATCGCGCCAGACGACCTGAAGTGTCCATCAAGTTAGCTAGCCAGCGCAAGGCGTGGTGGTCACTTACAACTTGGAGGGCCTGCCATAGATGTAGGGGCGAAGCTATGACGTTGCCCAGATGATGACAAGTAACTCGTTTTCTGTTGTGGAATAGTTGGCTTCTGCCTTGGATAGCGACCGGCTAGCATAATTGATAGCCCGTTCCACGCCGGCAGTTCTCTGGACAAGAACGGCGCCGAGTCCTACGCTGCTTGCATCGGTGTCGATTTTCGTGTCGGCGTGTTCATCGAAATGCGCAAGTATTGGAGGCGTTTGCAGGCGTCGTTTCAATTCTTGAAATGCTTGGACTTGCGCCGCTCCCCATTTGAATGCCACTTCGTTTTTCGTGAGCTCAGTTAGTGGCTCGGCGATGCGTGAAATTCCTTGACGAAGCGTCTATAACCCCTTGAAGCGCGCATTATGATGCACTGTCCGGAAATGTCTAAATTTCGCACAACATAATTCTAAGGCACTCGTTATTACATTCCAAGAAATAAAATGAAGAAATATGTTGTTTTTTCGCGAGCTTTGCTAACTAGTCGTAATTAGCGTATAATTAAATATTTAATTATTCTGCAACCGCTGATGTACCATTTTTACGCAAAAAGAAGATAGTGTTCGGCTCAAAATGCACATGCAGTTCGTTTTGAGCACTGTTCATTTTGAGCAAAGAAAAAATGATGCTTAAGAAGTTGGTTCTGGAACGCGGCACGTCCAGTGACCCGTCAAACACCGTTGTGCCTTCATGAAAGTGATCGGCTGCAGTCGTATGCACCACATTGGGGTCAAGTCAAGATGCGTTGACTATGCAGAAGATTCAATTATTCCTATGCGCAATGTATCTTGCCCTTTCTTTCCCACTAGTCCGAAGAACTGGCTAAAACAAGCCGCGTCCACATATGTGGATGTTGCGCCTGAAGGGGATAATAGGCGCACAAGGCGAGAAATCGGCGTACGGCCTTCCAGTGGCGTAGCCAGGGGGTGGCACACCGGGCACGTGCCCCCCACCCCCCCCCCCCGCCGAAATTTCGTTTTGCCATGACACACATAGCCCGAAAATGACCATTTCTAGGAGCTGCCCTCCCCGAAATCAAGGAGGTGCCCCTCCCCCCTGCCCGAAAAAATTTTCTGGTTACGCCCCTGCGGCCTTCTTGTCGGTGGGCGAACACAGCTGTTTTTCGTGGGTCAGGGCGAACCCTAGACTTGCTGATGAGGTGACCTAAGAACAGAAGGTCCTCGTATGCGAAGCGGCACTTTTCTGGATTCAAGGTGAGTCCGGAGGCCTTGATTGCTTGAAGTACAGCTTCAAGGCGCCGGAGATGTTCCTCAAAGTTCGAAGAAAACACAATGACGTCGTCGAAGTACACAAGGCAGGTCTGCTACTTCAAGCCGGCCAGTAGAGTGTCCATAATACGTTAGAACGTCGCATGGGCCGAGCAAAGACCGAAGGGCATGACCTGGAACTCGAAGATGCCATCTGGTGTGATAAAGGCAGTTTTCTCTCGGTCTCTCTCGTCGACTTCGATTTGCCAATACCCGGTCTTTAGGTCCATCAACGAAAAGTACTTAGCGTTGTGGAGTCAATCCAGGGCGTCGTCTACGCGCGGAGAGGATACACGTCCTTCTTCGTGATTTTGTTCAGGCGATAATCGACGCAGAAGCGTAGGGTTCCGTCCTTCTTCTTCACTGAGACCACGGGTGACGCCCACGGACTCTTGGACGGCTGAATGATGTTGTCGCGTAGCATTTCGCCGATCTGTTTTTTAACGGCCTCACGTTCACGTGTGGAAACTCGATACGGGCTTTGGCGGATTGGTCGCGCGTTTTCTTCTGTTATAATGCAATGTTTAGCGACTGGAATCTGTCGGATCCTTGACGACGACGAGAAGCAGTCCCTCAATTGCAGGAGCAGGGTTTCGAGCTTGTCTTGCTTGTTCTTCGGAAGGCTCGAATTCACGTCAAAAACTGGTTGGGGACCTCGATTCGTCGAAGCAGGTTCCGTGGCGTCACCGAGGGTGAAAGCGTTGCTGGCGTCTACGAATTCATTCATGAAGGCGACCGTCGTACCAATGTTGAGGTGCCTGTATTCGTGGCTGAAATTTGTAAGCATTACTTTAGCTTAGCCGTCATGCAGCTCGGCGATGCATCTTGCGACGCAAATGTGGCGGTTAAGAAGCAGGTGCTGGTCGCCCTCGATGACGCCTTGCAAGTGTATCGGTTATTCGCTGCCGACCGAAATGATGACGCTGGAGAAAGGCGGAACGGTGACGTGCTCCTCTATGAAATTTAAAGCATGGGTCGCTGGCGTCGTGTGGGGCGGCAGTACGTTTTCTGACGTTAGGGTTATTGACTCAGAACTCAGGTCGATCACGGCGCCATGTTGACTTAGGAAGTTCATCCCGAGTATCACATCCCTGGAGCAGTGCTGTAGGAATAGAAAACTGGCGGAATAAGTCCGGTTATTGATGATGACTCTTGCTGTGCATACACCGGCCGGCGTTATTTGCTAAGCGCCAGCGGTCCGGATTTCAGGGCCCTCCCAAGCAGTCTTCACTTTCTTCAGCTTCGTCGCGAAAGACCCACTGATGATGGAATAGTCGGCTCCAGTGTCGACGAGAGCGGTGGCGTTGTGGCCGTGGAATATTACGTCGAGGTCGCTGGTTCGTCGTCGCGCGTTGCGGTTGGGTCGCGGCGTCGGATCACGGCTACGTCGAATTGTTGCGCTGCTTCCTTGTTGCTTCGTCACGTCTTCGTCGGTCCGTGACGTTTCGTCGGCAGGGCTTCGTCTGCTTTGCGCAGTGTTGTGCAGGTTTCGTCGTGTTGTCGTCGGCGACGGCAGCGGAAGAACTTCGGTATTTCGTCGTACAGCCACCGCCCCCCCCCCCCCCATCGGTTGCTGCCCTTAGTTTCCTGGATACGGGCTAGGCGACCGGCCCCGGTTTGGACCAGTGTACTGCCCGCGGTGCGGTGACATGTGGCAGCCGGGCGACGGTGAGCGGGAAGGTCGTCGGGGTGTCCATGTCCACTGAGCTCCTGCGATATAGTCGGCGATGTCGCACGGTCTTTCACGGAAGCTGACGAAACGAAGTTACAGTGTGTTCACTCTACAGCACATTAGGACAGTCATATCGTTTGGTTGGCAAACTGTGCTTCGGATACGAGGGTGAACAAGCACAGGCGAGCCAAGCGAGTTGAGTCACCGTCATTATTTTTATTCTTTTTCGCTCGGTATCCTCGTCCTTTATTCAATGATCCTTCGCGACCAGACCAGTGTCCGTCAAAGCCTTCGTTTCATGTCAGTGGTACTGCGTTTAGTAGACAGGGGACAAAGTTCACGAAAGGGGGGAGGGGGGGGCGTGACCGGACCAGGGGAATGATCCCACCAAATCGTCATATGCGCATCGGTGTTAGGTCTGCCGCTGAGATAATCACCGATGAGTAGACCCGTTTCATTAATACGCGGCCTCACGGTGGCCTTTTCGTAAGTTTCGCTTTGCAAAAGAGCGTGGGATAGCCAGCGCCATCATGAGGGCATGGAAAGCGAGCCTACAAGTGCGCGTGGGCTGTGACGTGTGTGTTGGCTGCTTGTTTGTTTGTTTGGGTTAATTGACTCAAAATCAACTTAGGATATTCTACGCCAAGAGGAGGGTTTGAGAGAGTTCAGACGTAGGGGGGGCAAAACCTACGTTATTTAAGATCTGTTGAGATTACTGATATCACATTAAAAATTCTAACGTTTGCGAGAGGCGTGAGTGCATCGTCTCCCGAAATATAGGTTGGGTGTACAGGTATGTGCGTTTTATATAGTTTCTTGAAGTGTTTGTCTCTGCATTTTGATATGTGGACATGTAATTAGAATACGCAGTACTGTTAGTGGAGCGTAACAGTTTTTATATATTGGCTGTGCTTATTTTTTGAGTCGACAACTGTGTGAGGCGTGTGTGCCTTATTTGAAGTCTGGCTATTATGACCTCCATGAAACGTTCATGGTGACAAGAAGTCTTTCCATCTCCTGTACTGGTTTGATGAGGTGCAATATGTTCGTACACTACGTGTTCCACTGAATCTCCCGTTTGTCACTCAGAGCTATGCGAATACGTTGAAGCCCTTCTCTCAAGGTACATATATATTTCATACGGTTCGATGCTTGGCATTAACAGCGCTGATGCCCACCTTTTCATTTCCCGGGATCAAACCTGACTTGAGACCCAGCGAAAACGAATTGAGTGGTCCGGATTTAAATTTGAACATGTGGGTAGGACGTCGCCGATATGCTCTCGTTCAGATCTTAAACTGAGACTTTTGAGAGCACTTAGGGAATCTGTGTAGACGATCGTGTTTTTGTGTGCTTTCGCATAGCCATCCAAAGCACGTAATATTCAGCGGTAAAAATATAAAAAAATAGCGGGAGTCTAACAGTCGGTTCAAATGTTTTTGATGGGACGCTGCATCCCACATATAAATGTATCTTTGAACCGCCTGTATAAAATTTGTTGTGGGCGCTGGATGTTTCTTGTACTGAGCGGAATTCTTGTTTACGTGCTCGTGTGGAGTGCTCTGTTTCTTAAGATGTGTCATAGAGAAGTCTAGAAAACATGTGAGTCGCCCCAACGAGCTCATATAGCGGGCCTTTCTGCAACATTAAATGCCTCTTCTGCGATATTGCATGTGCGATACTTTTCATTGTACCGAAGCATGAGAAGTTTGGGGGCGTGTGGTATATTTGCATAGTTCGTTCTTGTGTTACTGTGCTTAGGAATGTTATCGAATATATATGTTTCGGTGATGATCGAACACGGAGCGTGTAAGTCTGGATGAGTAGTGTCCTTCTTCCTTCTAGTGATGGTTCATTTGTTTCAGCGTACTGACTCGGAACAGAGGGGATGTTCTGTGAGCGCCAGTTGCCAAGCGTAGGGCTAGGTTATGCACTGGCTCTAGTCTCCTGATGTACGACTGTCTTGCTGAATCATAATGCAACACCGTAGTCTATTTTGCTGCGTATTAAGGATCGGTATATGTGTAAAATACACTTCCGATCAGAGCTCAAGTGTTTTCGTCGCATGAATTTGAGAATGCTTAGTGTGCTATTTGCATTATTAAATGCGAAGAATTTCTTTCCATTCCGTAAGCGCTTTTGCGTTTCTACCTGCGTGCCTATCTATCTATCTATCTATCTATCTATCTATCTATCTATCTATCTATCTATCTATCTATCTATCTATCTATCTATCTATCTATCTATCTATCAATTTTAGGGGCGAAGCCCCTTAGGGTGTGGGTCTGCCCCTCCTCTGTAGTATGTAGTAGTAGTAGTAATAGGTAGCCACGTATAGTGGGATGTACCCACTCCACGTGATATAGATGACGATGACGCCTGATGACCATGAAGAATAAGGGCGTTCCAGTATAGTGGAATGTACCCACTACAAGTACGCGCGTTCCAGACCACACATTTTCTTTCTGCCATGGATGAAAAAGAACGCGAACGAGCTCTCGCCCTCGAAAGGCAAAACGGCAACGCCGACAACAAACGTTCCCCTGAGCTTAACGTCATATACTCGTATGAGGAAAACAAAATCAGGGGCACCCCCTCCTTGTGGTCCATAGAACTCTTGAACAAAATCGTCCTCTACCTCATATGTAAATAAAACATTGTGTATATACTTTATCAATATGTAAATAATGAAACATTGTGTATATACTGTATGTATAACCACACCAAACCCCCCGCGTTTGTGTGTCAGGTCGTTGTATGATGATCGAGTGGGCAAAATTTCCGGGGATTGACGGATTACCTCCGGAGCTTCACCCACTCATCATCATTCACTTCGTGGATATGGCGTGATTTTTTTTCTAGCCGCCTACCTCTAAGGGGGGCTCGTGATTGCCTCATTAACTTGGGGTACACCGAAATTTGTACGGGAGGATTATAAGTATTGAGGAATATGTCTGGCTGGTCATTACATGAATAACGTAAAAATACTGTCGGTTACATCGTCCAGTCCTATCCTGCAGACACGTGTGGCACATACCCGTATACCACGGACCGTGGTATGCGGGTATGCGCCCCAGGTGTTATATCTACCCGTGAACGGCGAGGAGAGACATTAGTAATTTAAGTGTGAGAGCGTTAAAAACGCCGACGTCAGCAGCGTTGACCCGACAAATGCAAATCATAAATATCAGGGTCCCAGCAGCAAGCGAACGCAAGCAATCTGCGTGGGAATCCAGTATTCTACCACAAGCCACGCCAGGTATCGGAACTGCTTTCGAAAATGACCCTATTCAAGCGTAACGTTGGTGAAATGTCGATTGTGGTTGCAGTGCTCGCTATCTAATTTTATAAACATTAAAAATGTATTCCTATGATGCAGGCGTCATGCAGGGTTAACGTCAATTGCATACTTTAGCGCCATGCACTGTAGTTGGTCCAAGAAACACTATCCCGGAGGGTTACCATCCTCGCAAGCACAAGTGTTACATATCAGCTTACCGCTTGTGGTGTTGGTAATACGCATGTTTCTGTTGGCATTGTTACGCAACTGTAAACAACTGGTTATATGAAACATATGCGACTCTTCAAAATATGTCGATGGATACGACATTTGTTCATATTTTACAGCGAAAGTTGTTATGAGATCACAAGGGTGCTGTAGTTGTCCGCTGCCGCCGCCGCCGCCGGTGTCCGTACCCGCTATCGCGCGAAATAAGAAAAAAAACTTTAAGAAAAAATGTTCAGGATGGAGCGGGGTTCAAACCTGGGTCCGCTCCGTGTCAGCCCAGTGTTCTACCACTGAGCCATGCCTGTGCTGGAAAACCCGGCGCACAAAAACCCTATACAAGCATTATGTCGGGAAGGAACCGCGTTAACATGCGCAATATAACGTGGCAGAAGAGTGAAACGACAACCAGGCGTCACAGAATGCCATTTGTGTAACCAGGCGTCACACAATGCGAATTGCATTACGAGGGGGTCGTTGAATGCTTCCAACCCATTACAAAGGGCTCAGCCATAATTGTTCGTTGTCATCAGCCACCGAATCAATTAATGGAGTAGTGGGTACCTTGCAAGCGTACTTGTATTAGATTGCAAGGGGTTTTAGAAATGGTGCTCTCCCAGCTTTCGCTGTGACTGTGCTGCACGTTCCGCGCAGGCCTGGCGGTTTTTTTAGCGTCATTTTGTTACGTTTCGGTCAATAAAAAAAATACACCCTAGTCACCCTGTCTCCCATGATTCGCATAACATTTACTCCCATGGTACTTGGGATCTGCCAATTTTTTTTTTCAAAGTGTTTATGTGCGCAAGAAAATTGAGCTTCCTGTCAATCATAACCCCTAGAAACTTGTGTTCTTTTTTGACTGCTAGGACATATTCGTGCATTTTTAGGACAGGGTCTGGATACAAGCCCGTTTTCTGGGAGAATACCACAGCAAGATTTTTTTTTACCAGACAAACGAAATCCGTTTTCGGTTGCCCATTGTGCCAGTTTATGTATCGCAATTGAACTTGTCGTTCGCAAGCAGCCATGTTAGACGCTCGGTAAGAGATTTGAAGATGATCAACAAAAATGAATGCATGAAACAGTGGGGGGTTACTGTATTTACCCAGTCGATTTTCACGACGAGCAGAGTTGTGCTCAGTACGCCTCCCTGCCGTACACCGTTTTCTTGGGGAAATATACGCGAAAGCGTTATTCCTTGATGGACTGAGAAGTTCGTTTTGGTAGAAAGTCAGGTAAACATTTCAGCATTTTTCGGCAGATCCCCAAATCAACCAAATCACTCAATACGCCAAATCTTCTTTGACCTGGAGTGTCGTACGCCTTCTCCAGGTCAAAGACGATAGTGAGGCAGTGTTGTTTATGTATAAAGGCGTTTCGTATTTTGTGTTTTAGTCGGACCAGATGGTCTCTTGTCGAGAAATTCCGTTTATATCCGCATTGATGAATGTCTAGTAGCTTTCCTGTTTCTAGAGCGAACGTTAGCCTAGCATTTTCGAAGCTTTCATACTGTTTTGGTAAACAGCATGTGAGGGCGATGGGTCCGTAGCTGTTGGAGGATATAGGTAGTTTTCCAGCTTTTAAGAAGAGAATTATGATTGCGTTTTCCCATGATTTTGATATAATGCCTGCATCCCATGTTTGTTGAGAAATTCCTGTGCAACTTTTATGGATGCAAGTGATAGGTGGGACAGCATCGAATAGTGAATACGGTCCTAGTCAACTGCCATTTTCTTGTGTGAATAGTCCTGTGCTTAATTCCTGAAGTTTTGTGGGAGCATTGTAGGGCTCATGTGGTGGCCCTGTGATCGGGATCTCTGTTTCTCTGCAGACTGTTTGTATTTTAGAAATACATTAGAGTAATTAGCTGAGCTTGAAGTATTGTCAAAGTGTTCGTCTAGTATTGAAGCTTGGGATTGAAGTGTTGTTTGTATGCCTGGAGCTGAGAGTGAAGCATATCATATGGTGAATAATCACCCATGAACTCTTCACAGGATCCAAGCACTTCTTCGATGAGACTGAGCTGTTAATTGAGGACACATATTATAACCATGACGACTTGTCTACCTGCATCCAGACATAACGTGCTTTGGCATTGGTTTGTTTGAGGTTTATCAAGTTTCAGTAGGTGCGATATCTTTTTAGTTACCCCACGCGTTATTTTGGTGTGTCTTTGCCTGTGTAAATACTGGTATACAGCAGGGTTTTAGCTTCTTTTGCACATTGTTCGATGGTTGTGGTATTTCTTGTTCTGCCGATGAAATTACTGCTGCTGTGAGTTTCCCATTCATTATGTCTATGCTGATTTCAGGTGTAAGCGCTTCTTCGAGTTCTGTGTTCATCTTAAATAGAGGCCAATCCACATGTTGCAGCCTCGAGCGGCGTGGTTTAGTCCTCATGATAGAAAAGGTAGACGTTATTTGGACAATGGCAGGCAATTGATAACTTTCATATTAGCTCTCGAGGACCCACCCACAATAAAATATTAAAAACACATGGTGAGCAGAAGGCTAAATCGAGACAACTAATATTTCGTGTTGAGAAATGCCTTCCTGAACCTGAGTTTAAAATGCACGTGTACGTTGATAGCATAAAATCTTCGATAACTTGCCCTCTGTTTGTTTTCTCCCTGGCCCAGAGTGTACGGTGAGGATAAAAATCACCAGCTAAAAGGAATGATCTGAAGGCTGCGATGTTAACATATCGAATTGCTTGAAGGATACACGTTCATGAGGGGAAATATAAACTGAACACAGATGGAGGTGACTTTGCGGGATCAAACCGTTGCAGCTTCGAGAGATGCGACAAATTTGATTTTACGGGTAGACATTCCGCCTTGCACGATTATGGCAACTCCGCCTTAAAGACAGCTGGTGTTCTCACGGTCCTTTGTAACAACCGTACAACGTTATAAAAAATTTATGTTCTTCGGGCCTAGATTTGTTTTTGTAGACCAAGTGCTAAAGGTGAAACATTATTTTTAATATCTTTATTGTTCCCGAAGTTTTGTATGGTGCCCCAACAATTCAAGTGTATTGTGAATCTCCTGATCAAAAACAAAACAAAAAAAGAAATGGCTGAATTGATGTGACGGAAGTGTGCGTAAAACTGTAAGCGTGGTGACAAGAAGTAAGCAATATGATCAAGAAAGAAACAAGAATTGGTAATGTACCCTTTCCTGGGCAGGGAGCTTTCGTCGGGCCCTTTTTTCCTATGCCAAGGAGAATCGGAGGCAGTGCAGGGTGCTTTAGAGGCACTCTTCGAACAGCAACATCTCCAGGCTCTTCTGTGTCTGCAGGGCAAACCTCCATTGAGTCAGCACAGCAAAGGCACTCCGCGTTGGAGGTGCTCTACAAGGGTGTTGACATTTTCGTAGGTAGCTTTCCCTTCAGCACCGTTAGTGAGATGCGCATGGTCTCTGGGCTACGCTGGCTAATACCAGCAGCAGTGGAGACTTCCAGGAGTCGAGTGGAAGATGCGCATTGCGACCTCCCAAATCTCTACGTGAGGGCTGCAGTGCTGACACTAGGTCTTGTAGTTGGACCTGAGTACTGACCGCCACCATTAGCGGTGCGTGTCCTCTCTGTACCACTTGGCTGCAGGAGCCCTTCTGGGCAATGTCTACTCGCTCTCTTGCTTCGTCTTATGAGATACTATTTTGTGCCTTCAGTGCATTGACTTCATTCCTTTTTCCAGGCGGGCAGGCTCGGGATTATGTGCGATGTGCGCCCTTGCAGTTGATGAAACGCAGATCATTGGTGTATTACTCATCGCTATGGTCGCTGATAGCACACTTCCCGCACGTCCTTTTTCATCGGCGCGACTGCGAGTCATGCCAGTACGTTTGGCATCGAAAGCACGGTCGTGGGTTCGGAAGATAAGGATCCGAGTTTCAGCTGTAGGTGGGCAGCGTGTACCAGCAGATGGATGGGTTGCGGTCGCAAAAGTAGCAATACATGTCTTCTTCTGAAGTGTTTTTCTTCCCTACTGATGATTACCTTGTGAGCAGAGAGCAGTCCTTGATCAGCTAAGGCTTCGGTTATTTCTTCGTCGGTGCATTTTACGAGATCATTGTCAGAGATCACACCCTCGGAAAAGTTCAGTTATTTGTGCCGTGTGACAGATACTTCATGTTCACCTATCTTGTTTAGTTTACTGACGTTGTTTTTCTGCTGATCATACAGACTTCAATGAAAAAGGTCACCGGAACTCATTTTCCTCTTGTCATAGTCATCGTTACAGCGTTCTTTGATGCCTTTAGCGATAGGGAAAGGCGATATGTCCTGAATCGAGTACTCTTTGAAGGCATCACAAAAAATCTGGTGAAGTTGTGGTATTTCGAGGTAAATGTTTTTCTTACTTCAATGCGACCTCGCTTTCGGAGTCGATCTGTTTTGGAGATGGTGGAATATTTATTCCTACAAAAATCGTAACGTTCCGTAGTCATGCTAGCCGCCAACTTTGGAGCCCAACCAGAGATTGTACTTCAATCACTAGCCATACATAAGTACTATAAGAGCGCTTGTTCGTGTCTCTTCTGTTCTCTTCCGTCTTCGTCGTTCTCGCGCTGAACCCAAATGTACTAAACCGTACACGAACAGCCATGCGAGACTAGTCAATCTATTCCCGAATTTACTGCTATTTTTGGTGCCCTCTGCAGCTAGCTCAATAAAAGCCGTCGCAGCTTAGACATTTTTGCGGATCGGCCGCGGTTGCGATTGCAAATGGACCACACGACACCCGCAGTTGTGAAACGGGGGTAAATCCGTGCATGCTTGCCACAAATCAGAAGCTGCTACAGATACCGTTGTGAAGACAAGATTGGTTTTAACCATTGGCGTGCCTTCCACAGGCGTGCGCAAGAGGGCGGAGGGGCGGTCACCCACCCTAGTCACGTAATAGTGGGGGCGCAGTTTCTGTCCCACAGAATGCATTATTAGGAGGGGGGGTGCTGTGATGAGCTTTCCCCTCTCGCCCCGTATCTATATTTCAAAACATTACATATGTAGTCCTACTATGCAGGCGTCAGAACGGGTTAACCTCACTGTCACACTTAGCAAGGTGTGGGCGGTGTTCTTTTCTTTTTCTTTCGTTCCACATCACGAGTGGGTACAGAAAGAGGCCCGTTCTCGTGCGCGTCTCAAAGGCAGTTTTCAAATTGAAAGAGAACGTAGGAGAGTTGCGTGGTAGGAATCGCGCTCAAGCTCCTGCGAGATCTGCATACCGCCAGCGGTAAATGGCGTCTATAAATGACTTGCGATATTATGCTGGTGCATGCATGGTGTGTGGCTGAGTGGTTTAACGGAGTGCGCTGCCGTGCCAGGGGTTGATGTTTCGAAACCCCGATCGGATGCCTTAGATTTTTTTCCTTCTGATTGATTTTTCTTTGTGCCTTTTTTATATATATATACTTACATATACATGTCCGCGGCATGACGGCGACGGCGACGGCAAAAATCAGCCGAGAGTGTCCATATAGTTGCTACCACAATAAAACACATGCACACTGTCTTGTTTGTGCTGCCATCATTGGCGATAGTTGTGTGCTTGATGGCAAATGTTGGTGTCCTGCTGGAAAGCATTTCTGTAGCGATATTGAGGTGCTACTGGACACAGTTCGACTGCTGCAAGGTAGAGGATTTACTGAGGCTTCGGCTCATTTGTGGTGAAGTGATTTACCACTGTGCGGGATTCGGCCGCGAAGACACACAGTAAAAGGAAGCAGCCTAAAAGGAAGCCGCAGGGTAGGTGTGGGTGACTGTGACTTGCCGTTGCCGTGTAGCCTTGACCTCAGTGCAATTAATGGGAGAAACATGACTGCAGGAAGAAACAGATCCAGTTCGCTGAGGCCCTTGCAGACAAAAATGCAGACAGTACCCTAGTATCCGTACTAGCTGCTGCAGATCGCGCCCTATTGTGCAGCTCCAGGTGTGAGACCGTATTTTCTGGCCAACCACTTCTATATTAGCATTCACTCGTGCCTCATGGCTTCAGTGTCCTGCTCTGCAGCTGTCTTGGGGACAAGCTGTTTCATGTTTTACCGCTTTCCTTTTCGCTGTTCTCGTGGCGATATCTTCGATGGTTACACATGAGAAGGCAGCATTTTGAACCACTGCAACACACCGTATCTACGAAAAACAAATTGAGGCAGCGCAAAACAAATTACGTGCGGGCAGGGCAGCCTTCATTGTTCCTCTACGAATTTCTGTTCCTTTACTCCACTCTTTTTTTTTTGTATTTTCCAGAATTTTTCTATTTTTCCCCTTTTTTTACTTCCTATTGATCTTCCTATTTTTTTTCGTTTCATTGTCTCACTTTATATACCTCGCTTGCTTATTCTGTTTTTCAATTTTGATACGTGCTTTTATAACGTGCCCCTCCGTACTTAATACCTTCGTCAAGGCGATCGAAGAACAAAAAACCGCCATGACTGCACGGAACTCGCAGCACAGTCACAGCGAAAGCTGGAAGAGCGGCCTTTCTAAGCCTTGTTTAAATACTCTTGGCGTAACTACTACAAGCACACTTGCACGGTACCCACTACGCCACAACAGGCATGATAATTCTGTAGGGGGGGAAGGGTCCACTATGCCATTATTCGTTATTCTTTGAGGAAAGCGCAGTACCCGCTACACACTTGTAACGCATTATGTGCACTTTCTTGATGCTGTGTCTGACGACGATCAAGAATTACGCCTCAGGCTTTTGTAATGGGTTGGAGCATTCAACGACCCACTCTTTACGCAGTTCAGATTGTGTGACGCCTGGTTGTCACTTTACTGTTCTAAAACACTTTGCAACAAATGTTAACCCGATTCCCTAGCCGACATGAAGCCCACATAGGGTCAGTTTGCAATGCAGTTTCGAGTACCGGCGTAGCTCAGTGGTAGCGCACTGGGCTGCCACGCAGAGGGTCCGGGTTCTATTCCAATTCTGGCATAGGAATTTTTCATTTGGATTCGCAATGTCCATAGACTGTCGCGCCCCTAGCGGAATTTAGGAGCGTCCTCTCATGGATGATCAGTAGACGACACTATGGTAGCCCTACGCAGTCGCTCACTTGTTCGGCTGTGTTAGCAGGAAACAAACACTACGAGTTTGCATGTTTCCTGCATCGGTGAACAAACTGGGCCCTCCGTGACACGATAAATCTGATTTCTTCTTGCGAGACGCGAAGTTTTCGTGAAAATACGTGCGAACTCGCGCGTTCAGCGATGAGCCACATCGTACAAATATCAGCTTCGCGAGGTTTTGTGTAGGTGACGTAGGTTAGTTAAACGCTGTCGTCTGACCTTCTCAGTTGAAACTCACCTTGTTTTACTTGCATAAAGCATTCGTCAGTGCTTTTGTAGTGCATGATTTTATAACATTGTAGCCGGGAAGTCGCGCGAGCTAGCGATATATAACTGAGTAATCTCAAATTGGCCAGCGCTGCGCCGCTTGTTGTTGATAGATGGCAGCACTCTGCAAGCGATTTTTTTGTTGACCGGTGTGAGAGCAAGAAGTTCTGCGCGCCCAGAAAATGTTGTGACGAAGACTAATCGAAGTCGTTCGGCGGAGGAAATTCTTCAGATTGCTTTCAGCAATGATGTTAAGAGGAACCACCTTGACGACGAGGATTTTTCACTGGACGGACAAGGCTGTGAAAGCGTGTGTGTGTGTGTGAAGGAGTGTGACAGCGACGATGAATGATCAGCTGCTAACTCACGAGGAGCGAGTTGCACTTCACGTCCCCTCGTGCGCTAATGCTTTTCACGCTCGTAAGTCACTGTTATTGTATTTAATGTATAGTATACTTCAGCGAGATCAAAATTATTGTGGATATTATCGAGCGCCGAATGCCGCCAAAGCGCTCGAGTTCGGAACAGCAGCAGCGATGACGCTACTCGCTAGCGGCCTACCACTGCGCCAAATCCGTCAGGCAGGCTCGGTACACAGTATCTCGGAGTGCCGTTCAGGTCATACGTCAATTCTAGTTCATGAAGTTTTCTGCAGCACGCACAGGATTTCTCACAACATCGCTTATGCACGGTAACGGAGCTGAAATATAACCTTTCACACCGCGGCAAATAATTAGGTGGCGAGTTTCCATGGTTTGAGAAAGCATTTCGGCCTCATATCCATTTCAGTGCAGCTCATGACTTCATTCCGGTGAAAGTGGCACGGGCCGTACGTCCGCGCGTTCCTATGTGTTCCTATGCTAACAAACGGATTGACCCTCCATCGGGCGCCATCTTGAATCGTTCAGCGCGCCACCTATAGTTCGTGGGCATTGCGAATAGTTTTGAACTCATTTCGTCCGATAGTGGTTACGGACACCGGCGGCAGCAGCGGTGGCGGACAACTACGGCGCAAAAAGGGCCCTTGTTGTGATCTCATAAGAGCTTTCGCTGTAAAAGAAGATGACTTTCTTTGGCGGCAGATCGCGCTCAGTATACTACAGGTGCCTGTGCTATATGTGCTTTTGCGAAGTTACCATCGTCGTCAAGGGGCTCAACGATCAAGAAGAAGTCTTCTCTGGCTTGAGCACGCGCTCAATATGCTTGTGATGAGTGAAGTGCGCGTTTCCAAAAGTACACGAATGTGATGCAGGCGAACATTGGAACAGGAGGACGACGGCAAGAACTACGGATGCGAGCTGTGTTGGTGAGAATCGCCGAAGAAGATGTGGAGGTATTGCATGTGAGCAAATGGAAGACACGCTCAGCCAATAAGCATCATCCATGTGGATTCCGAAGCGGAAAGCACGGTTTTTAGAAGGGTAGAACGACACACGTGGTCGACGCGTGGAGGTGTGAAGAAGGTGTCTAGGACGCGGGAGTGGCGGTCGGCGGAGTACCCTTGCAACGACCGCTGAAGGGTCCCACCTGGGCGCGTACCTAACCTTCTTCCGAGCGTCTGGCGTTGGCCGGAACCACGCTTCTCATGGCCTGGCGTTGGCCAGATAAGACCAGTCTCCTCTGTCAACCACCATCAGCGGCTGGCGACCGCCGACAGGGCGTCCAGCCATTGACCCCTGCTAGCCGGTGCGTCCATCTGAACCTTCGCCGGTGGTTGAGCGTCGCCACCGCCTCATCCTGCCTCCGACGCCAGCGTGTGTTCCTCTCGATGACATTCGTGCCTCTCATCATGAACGGTGACGCCTTTGGAATCACTCTCGCGCGTCAGACCCTATGTCGCTCAGTAGCTACAAGTTCTTCATGTGACTTGGGTCATGTGTGCTGAGGGTTTGTTTGTTGAATTTATCTTTTCAACTTGTAAATATATTTAGTTGTGTGTGTCTACAAACGGTCTAATTTGTTCTTGATGACACTTACGTCATCGCTTTATTACTCATGAACCTACACGTGAGCTGACGAATTAAATAGCTTCGTGACAATTGGCGTCCGTGACAGGACTAGGCCATTGGTATCCCTTGGGTGAGGCTGACGACGAGTTAGGAAAGATCATCACGATAGATTTAACGGCGTTGGCAATGAGCATGGGTTTGGAAGGCGCGGAGTTGAGAACGTGGTTTGAGGAATTGGAAGCTCGAGAGCGTGAGGAGAGGGCCGCACAAAGGAAAGAAAGGAAGGAACAACGGAAATTACAATTACAGATTGATGAACGGGAAACTCGAGCGCGTGAGGAGAGGGCCACAAAACGTTAAGAAGAAAGTAAAGCTCTGATTGAGCAGTTAGAACGTGAAGAGCTAAAGCAGCAAGCTCTTCTGCTAAAGTTGAAGCTCGCACAGGCTTCGGAGATGCAGCTGGGAACAGAGAGTCATGGTATGTCGGTGGCTAGCTCCAGGGAAAGGGGGAGTTCGACGTGTACTCCCAAAACGGGGTCTGCAGGCGCGAACCTCGCCATAGCTTTTCCTTAGTGCCAGGGTCTCAGCTAGAACATGGAACAGAGGTGGATAGCCAGGAAGCTAGGGATGGTCATGTTGAGCTCGACAAAGCAGAGTATGGCTTCGGGAGCACGGAACCAAGAAGTTTCATTAACGATCAGTTGTGCTTTAACACTGCTGAGAGGCAAAGCATGGGCCTTAAAGAGACAAGAGTGTCTGATAGTAGTTCTGTTGAAATAAAACTAAACGTTCTTTAGTTTGAGGACGGGGAATATCATGGAACGAGCTCTAATGTGGTAACCACAGATTCTCCAGGTCGGCTAAAAGATGTGGCTACATCTGAATCAAACATGGTCGTGCACCATGCAAATGACAAACACGTCAAGACATGAAGGCCAACTTTACTTGCCAGTGAAAATGAAACCAATCGAAAAGAGATGGTAGAGAGTACTGAAGCACAAGTGAAAGGGGATAGAGTAAGGTCGCAAGAAGAGTATATGTCCAGTTGCTTTGCGATCTTTGTTGGCTATCAAATCAACAGGGCTTCTGAGAGCCATTGAGATTAAGAGACAGACGTCTCCACGGAAACGCTACCAAGCGTCCTCGCCTCTGTGTGGCATATCGCAGGCCTATAGCATTCGTATAATTTGGGAGGGTATAACTTGAGCGTCGATGTGAATAACCGGTTAAAATCGGCGACGAAGGGATATTTCCTGTACATATTCTGATTGTGTTGTACTTGCATGTGAAGTGTTTAATTTAGCACTTAGTGAACATCTTTGTTTAGTGAACTGTTGGGTTTTAAATGCAGACATTTATGTTGAATGGAAATATTATGGTGACCAAATGTATTTGTTAGGACTACAGTGTTGGGTAATGGTGTTTGAAGTGTGTTTCTATATAGTTTTAGGTATTATTGTGAGTGTTCGTTTGATATGGGCACTTGAACTATATGATGAACATTGCAATGGACAGGTGCTGTGTAGTGAATGACATACCGCGCATGTGTCAGCAGTGTTTTATATATAAAAAACATGATGAAAGGGGGGCTTTTGGGGTAAGTGATGTGCGCGAATATTTGAAGTGCTCGCAATTACAAGAGTTCGAAGCACTCAACGACGACGAAAGTGGCACGAGCGACGCGCTGAAGAACAAAAGAACAAGGAAGAGAAAATACCAATAGGAAAAGGCCACGGGAGGCACGAGAAACGAGAGAGCGAAGCGTGGTGGCGAAGAGACGAAAGAACAAGCGGAGAAGACGGGCGACGTTCCCCGACTGTCGCGTTCCGGACCCGTACCTTGGTACCCAGCTGAGCCCGGAGGGACCTGCCACGTACGATCAGGATATGGCCACGCGCCTCTGACGGGGTTCCTGCCTCGCGACATCCTGTGCCCATGAGGGTGGCGATGCGGGCTTGTTGGTTGGTCATACTAGAATGAGTTGAGCGCATACGAGGACACGGACAAAAGAAGGAGACATACACACACTGGCGCTACTAACAACAATAGTTTATTTTATTCACCCGCCGATCCATATACCGGTTTTGCGCACGACAGTCACGTGAACACGCTTCCATAAAAAAACAACAAAGCCCAATGGATAACAACCAAGGAAATTCACCTCTACGAGATAGATAAACAGGGTACAGAGGCAATGACAAGCGATTTAACGATTCATGCGCAGAAAGTGTAACTCTTTAGCACTCAGAGACAATGAGGGATTACGTCACCAAGATGATCGATTTGTTCGGCTTGAATGATCAGGCTAGTAATTTCGGACCGGTTCCTGCTGACGGCAATGGTCCCATGAAAGTTCGGTTTGCACGCACAGCCATGGCAGTATTGTGCCAAAAACCCGTCAGGTGGCAAGTTGCCCACTTTGTTACAGTGCTCATTGAGCCGGACATTTAGGCAGCGGCTAGTCTGCCCAATGTAAGCACGGCCACAGGACAGAGGAATGCGGTAGACAACGTTTGTCACACACTGCACAAAATGTTTTCTGTGCTTAATGGAGCATTCAGGCTGAACTGTCTTATCGGGATTAGTTGTCTTGCACAACTTACTGAGTTTAAACGGGGCGGAAAAGACAACATGGGTGTTAGCTCTGGCTGCTATTTTTTTTGAGATTGTGCGATACTTGATGGATATACGGAACAACTGCCACGTTCCTATTTTCAGGCGTGGGGTGATCACTGGTGCTGGCCTCATAGTGCATGACTTTAGATTCTTTAAGCAAACACTCGGCTACTGAAACTATGAGGTGGGTCGGGTACCCCGCTGCTTGCAAACGTGAAGCTTGCTGCCTAAAGCTCACGTCAAGCAGACTGTGCCCATGGACACGCTGAGCTGTCGGGCTTCGGACACGAGCTCTAGTGTAGGTGTCCGGCCAGGACGCGACTACGACGTCGGTGCCTCGTTTTCGGCCAGCAGCCTTGGAAGAGTTCGACCAGTCCGAAATCGGTCAACCTCTACAGACGTTGGTCAGACCGTCGTTCGCGCATCGCTTCTCCGTTCGCTTTAGGAACTGCTATAGCCTGGGACCCATTTCACGGTTTAGTTGTGTATTATGTTGGGTTTCCGTCGGTGCTATGTGTGTTCGTTTTGAGTGTGTGTATTAAATGTGTGCAATGACCTCGTCCTTTCGTGGGCGTCTGTGGCGACGTCTCGGACACCCATTAATTAGGAACCTGCACGTTGTTCAAACATCATAACAACGTAACAATGCTACTAAGGTATCAGATATATGTGGCTTTATCTGTGTTTAAATTATCGTGAAGGCTATCGAAGAAAATAGGAAGGACATTTCTCTTTGGTGAGGGCGCACTGAAGAGATGGCTATGCTGCCACGGGCGTATATTTTCACTTTTGCTGTATTGGGTTTTCACCCACAATGACTGTCAGCAATCCTTAGCGCAAACCGCGCCTCATTGTTCCAGAAGCTTCGCGATTATTGTAAATAGTTTCATTGCGATTGAGCGCAACACGCGAACACTGTAGCTGATTCCAGTGCTTGCGCGACAACCAGTGTTAACGCTGGAATATTCGAGGACACAGGTATAAATGCCGAAGTGCTTCACCGCTTGGCAGTCTATCGAGGACCGCCGATCTATGCGCCGATATCAGTGTACAGCGTGCATTGCTTGCTGTAATTTGAGTTTCCGTTGCACGGCCACAAGTTAGGCCAACCTTGAAGAAGCCTTGCAGTTTCTCCTTCAAGAAGCCTACTGCGTGGTTTCGCCATAGACGCGCCCCGTCCACAGCGGGGTGAAAGACCGCGCGTCCACAAATCCTCGGGTAAAAGACCCCCCAAGATCTTCCCGTTCACCATCACCCAGCCGCTACATGTCGCCGCACCGCGGGCAGTGCACTGGCCCAACCCGGGGCCGGTTGCCTAGCCCGCATTCGGAAAACTGAAGGCAGCAACCGATGGAGGTGCGGTTGCTGTACGACGAACTGCCTAAGATCCTCCGCCGCCGACGACCACGCCTCAAGGAAATCTAAAGGATCTACCGCAAGCTGAACGGGGCCCTCACATCGAAAGTTCGCAGCCCGAAAACCTTACGACGCAAAGTGGAAGCAGCGGAACAAATCGACGCAGCCGTGATCCGACGCCACGACCTAACCGCAACGCGAGACCACGAACTAGCGACCTCGACGTTCTTATCAACAGCCACAGCGTGACAGCTCTAGTCGATACTGGTGCCGACTATTCCGTCATCAGTGGGCCGTTCGCCGTAAAAGTTTAAGACAGTTAGGACTGCTTGGGAAGGCCCCGAATTCCGGAGAGCTGGAGGGCACCTCGTAACGCCGACAGGAGTCTGCGCAGCCAGCGTCTCAATTAACAACCGTATTTATCCCGCAAGCTTCGTAGTACTACAGCGGTGCTCGAGATATGTCATCCTTGGTATCAGGGGCGTAGCCAGACATTTTTTTCGCGGGGGGCACCTCCTTGATTTGGGGGGGGGGGGGGGGGGGGTTCCTCCTTGAAATGGTCATTTTTCGCTCTGTATGTCATGGCGGAAAAAAAATGTTGGGGGGGGTGACACGTGCCCGGTCTGCCACCCCCCTGGCTACGCCACTGCTTGGTATGGACTTATCAGGCCTTCATGGGGCAGTCATCGATCGGCGATCCAAGTCGATAACGCTATCCGCAGAAAAAGCACTACCACCGCACACGCCGCCGAGAAAGCACGCCTTCAATGTGCTAGACAGCCAAGTCACCATTCTCACTCGCTGCAGCGTCAGAATTTCTGTGGGCACTTAGAAATAAACAAACCAGCACGGCGTCGATCAAGGCGACCAGCACCTGTTGATCAACCGCAAAGTTTGCGTCGCGAGAGGAATAGCCGAGCTGCGATAAGGGAAAGCAAAAGTGATGGTGACGATCTTCAGCAACGAGTATCAGCACGTGAGCAAAGGCACGACGGTTGCCAAGTTGCGCAAAAAGATTTCGACGTCAATCCGAGCCTTCCGGCGAACAAGGAAGAACAGCAAAAAACTCTGCTACTGCAATACAAGGACTGCTTTTCATCGACATCAAGAATTCGGAAGACACCGGTCGCAAAACATCACATCATAACAGCAGAAAGTAGCAGGCCCGTACAGAGTTTCAACCGTACCCGTCAGAACCCGTACAGAGTTTCGACGCTAGAAGGTGAGGGCATAAAGAAACAATTCGACGAAATGCTACGCGACGACATCATCCGAGCCTTCAAAGACAACGCGGGCATCACATGTGGTGTTGGTGAAGAAGAAGGATGGGCCCCTACGTTTCTGCGTCAATTATCGTCTCCTGGACAAAATCACGACAAAGGACGTGTACCCTCTCCCACGATAGACGACGCCCTAGATCGACTCGACAACGCGAACTATTTTTTTTGATGGACGTCAAGACTGGCTACTTGCAAATAGAAGTCGACGAGAGAGACCTAGAAAATACTGCCTTCATAACATCGGATGACCTGTTCGAGTTCAAGGTCATGCCCTTCGGTTTTTGCTTGGCACCTGTGACTTTCCAAGGAGTCATGGATACCAACGCTAGTGGAATAAACTCAGTTTCAAAGCTCCGTCGGAGAGGCGGTCCGCGTGGCGGTCGCGAGAAGAACTAGTGGCGCTGTAGTCGAGTATGGCTCCCGCGGCCGCACGGCGCGGGTTGTGATCGGCGCCGGCGAAATGCATGCGGTTAGCGCGAATGGTGCGGCGTGTTCACTTGTCACTTCTGGGACTGTTTTTGACCCTGCGTATTGTCTTGTACAAAAACACGCGTGTCCTGTACGACGCGAAGCGAGCAGGAACAGATTCATCTACGGTGCGGTATGCCGACACGCTTTGCGCCGGGCTCCAAGCGCTGCTACCGCAACTACACAGTTTCGCGCCACTTATTTATTTATTTATTTATTTATTTATTTACTTATTTATTTATTTCCTTTGTAAACATGGTTACACAATGGTAGAGCTTGAGATGCACGTAGCCCCCGGTCTCTTTTGCGCTGGGGTCACGGCGATCCGACGCACGATCGTAACAGAATTTCCTTTCTCTCTAGACTTGCACGTTACCCGAGAGTTTTGTTGTGCAAATAAAAATATTCTTTTCTTCTTCTTATTATTATTATTATTATTATTATTATTATTATTAAATGGCGGCAACACTTGGCGGATATGGCGCAGGTGACGTGGTTGAGTATTATATACGCTGTGCGACAACAATTACGCATCAGTTACCAGAACAACAAATACAAAATATTATACACTACAATAAAAGTATAGGTGAAGAGGCAGTCCTTTATCCAACAACGTCATTTGAGAGCATGATCAAGGCACACACTGAAAGGTGGTTGTGAAATCCAACAAAAATAACCTAAGAGAGTGCGGATGAGCGAAACCAGTTGAGACCGTGTTATAGTTATGGTTTCAAATCCAGCATGCTGAAGTGAATTCAGTGTTCCTTGTAATTAGTTTTTTTATCATTTGCATGCCATTATTTGTTCATTATTGGGGTGTGAAGCAATGTTCACCGCGAAGGAACTGCAAAAAACCCTACGCAATTCAAAAGGTGGGAGCAAGCTTTGCATCGCAAAGATAGATAGCTCACGGCGGAATGCAAGGTCTATGACGTGCAGTTTGAGAATGACGACATTGCAAAACACTTCCGTGATGTTTTGCCGGATAAGAAGCGTTTCTCTCATGCGGAAAGTGGGAGCTCGCGCCCGGTACTCATCCGCGCATGTTCCCAGCACTTCCACGAAGGCGCCAATCCCCCCGAAAACGCATGTCACCCGTCACCCCTCGAAAGCCCAGTTCCCAGTTTTTGAGGAGCCGCTAGAAATACAACAGCAAGATGAAAGGCAAGCGATTAACAACGCTGCCGAGACTGAGAGTTACACCATATTAACATTAGATCAATTGTCATCTGTCACGATATCTTCAAAGGAGTGAATTTTTTTTTTTGCTTTATCATGCCCGATATGTTGCTTTTACGAACCAACAAAATTGTATATATGTGGTCATGTTTCACCAAAGACCAGGTTTTGTTACATTTACTTCATATTAGAGCAACACATCTTCTTAACTGTATACAGTGTTCCCATTTTTGAAGCTTAACGCAGGTAATGGGGTGTCGCACAGATTGCTGTCATTTTTTGGTGGAGCTTAGCACACCGGGAAGTAACACACCTTGAATGTACTACATCCGTGGGTACGTTCACGGAAAAATGGAAGAAGCGATAACGCGCGAAGATTGCTTAGCACCCCTGACGAGTGCGCAGCCGCACCCATACCACACGAAAGTGCATTCCTCAGAGGAGGTGTTTCCGTAAAGGCTGCCTACATCGCCCCTCATGAGATCTTCTTTCTACATTAAAAACAATTGAGAAAGCTGTCTAGAGGCCTTTTACGAAAACCCCTTAGTTGATGACCATTTTTGGATTGCGATTTAGGATTTCGAGTGGTTTCCACGGCGTCATTTGACCTGTATCGCTCATGATCACGACGTGATGGCTAGAATACTGATGTTTCACATTTTGATGAAAATGTTCTCTCTTTTTTTTGCGAGCAATTCAATCAGGAACTACAGCTTTCTTAAAAGGTGGATGATTCCAGAAGGAAGGTGAAGTTGCTGTAACATTCCCCCTCTACTCTCGATTGTTAGCCCTCGCTAAGCCTTGTGTTGTATAGGGTGTAAGGCATGGGTACTGTTTTGTTCGGGAACTTAATTTTTTGAAAATAGTAGAAACCATGAGTAATATTTTTCTAGAATGTTTTTGTATTCGCGCTAAGCCAACTTGCTTGCACATATAAATGCATTTACAAACGTTTTGATCCATTTTTCGAGTAGGTAGGACGGCTGTTGTTAAAATGCTAGCAGTCGTTAGCAAAACTACGTTGAAAAGGCTCATTCGCTTAGAAAATCCCGTACTGGGGGGGTTAAATGCAACGTAGACAGCTCAAATATACGATAGGCGGGACATCATTTGATTCTTAGCCAACCAATTAGCAACATATCCACACAGAGACAACCTTATGCATATCTACCTAAGCCGTCCACAAATACGACGCGAGAATGTGTCGACTGGAAGCATGATCAATGTTTAAGTTTCATAATAGTACAACTAGAAAGCCGCCGCGAGCAACAGCGCGGCGGGCCGCCGCGGTACGCCGCTGTAGCAGACGATGCGCCGAGAGTAGCGCAAGAGTTGGCTGCAGCGCCGGAAGTTCTCGCGACCGCCGTTCGGAGCATCCTCCTCCGCTGGCGGAGATACGGAGCTGGCTTGAAGTGGCAAACTTGCCTTCTTTACTTGGACGACATCGTTGTCTTTTTCTAGACTTCTACGAACCCCTCCAGCTCCTTGAATCCGTACTTCAAGCAATCAAGAACTCAGGGCTCACCCTGAAGCCAGAAAAGTGCCGCTTCGCGTACGAGGAGCTCCTGCTTTTGGGTCACGTGATCAACAATATTGGAGTGCGCCCAGACCCGCAGAAAACAGCTGCCATCGCAGCTTTCCTGCCACCCACCGACAAGAAGACCGTGCGCCGATTTCTGGGCGTGTGCGTCGATTACAGACGCATTCTCAAAGACTTTTCACGGATCACCGAGCCACAAACGCAGCTCACGAACACCGACATCGAATTAAGATGGCAAACAGCACAAGTCGAGGCATTTCATGAACTGAAACGGCGCCTGCAGACGCCTCCGATACTTTCGCAATTCGACCAATACGACGATACGGAGATTCACACCGACGCAAGCTGCGTAGGACTCGGCGCCGTCCTTGTGCAGCGGACGGATGGACTTCATCAGTTATGCTAGCTAGTCGCTATCCAAGGCAGAGGCCACCTATTCCACAACAGAAAAGGAGTGTCTCGCCATCATGTGGGCTATGTCAAAGTTTCGCCCCTACCTTACGGCAGGCCCTTCAAAGTTGTGGGCGATCACCACGCCTTGTGTTGGCTAGCTAAATTGAAGTACCCTTCAGGTCGTCTCGCAAGATGGAGTCTAAGACTTCAAGAACTCGACATCACCGTCGTTTACAAGTCCGGATGAAAGCACTGTGACGCCGATTGCTTGTCTCGTGCCCCCCGTCGACCCGCCGCCGCAGGACGACCAGGGGGGACGACTTCTTCTTGGGAACCATAAGTGCCGAAGACATCGCCGAACGACAGCGAGCCGAGCACGGAACTCAAGGGCCTTGTGGATTACCTCGAAGGCAAGACCGCCATTGTTTCGAAGGCAGTCAAGCGGGGACACGCATCGTTTTTCTTGCGAAACGGTGTTCTCATAAATAAGTTCTCGCCACTTCGAACCAACTACCTTTTCTCAGTGCCTTCAGCATTGCGAGCAGAAATCCTCCAGGCCATACACGACGACCCGACGGCTGGACACCTCTGACTTTCCCGCACGCTCGCAGGAGTATAGAAAAAGTTCTAATGGTCACGCCTTGCCGTGGACGTCGCTCGCTACGTAAGGACGTGCCGAGACTGTCAGTGACGGAAGACACCGCAAACAAGACCAGCAGGCTTCCTTCAGCCGATCGAGCCTTCCCGGCATCCATTCCAGCAGATCCCGACGGACCTACCGGTGCCGTTCCCATCGTCGACTTGCGGAAATAAATGGATCGTCGTAGGTACCGACTGCCTCAACCACTATGCCGAAACCAAAGCCCTACGCAAGGCAATGCCACCGAGGTAGCCAAATTCTTCGTTGAAAATATCGTCTTTCGACACGGCGCCCCACAGGTTTTCATCACAGATAAAGGTGTGGCGTTTACTGCTGACCTAACTCAAGGGATCTTGGTGTACAGCCACATAAGCCACCGCCGGACCACTGCGTACCACCCACAGACAAGTGGCCTGGCCGAGCGTATAAATAGGACCATCGCCGACATGCTGGCCATGTACGTCGACGTCGAGCCCAAGACGTGGGTGCCATACTATCGTACGTGACCTTCGCGTACAACACGGCCGTGAAAGAAACGACCCAGATGACGCCATACAAGTTGGTCTACGGGCGGAGCCCTGCAACGACGCTTGACGCCATGTTACCAAGCGTCACTGACGAGGAAAACATCAACGTCACCACCGACCTACAGCGCGCCGAAGAAGCCCGACAACTCGCCCGCCTACGCATCAAGCATCAGCAGACGACTGACAGCTGCCGCTACAGTCTTCGACGACGCTACGTGGAATAACAGCCCGGCAACCGCGTTTGGGTCTTGACGCCGCTACGCCGACGTGGACTTTGTGAAAAACTTCTTCGGTGATACTTCGGGCCATAAAACGTGCTTCGCCGTCTAGGCGCTCTGCTCTGGACTACAAGGTTGTCCCGGATGGCGTTACGAATCACAACGGCGCCGGATGTGACCTGAAGTCGTCCATGCCGTGCGCCACAAGCCGTATTGTGCGCATTACCGAACCTGAGAACAGCACTTATTCCTTTATTATTGTTGCATGCATTTATTTTTGGATGCATTTCTTCCTCTCTTGTCTGCTTTCAGCATCGGGACGATTCTTTTTCAGAGGTGGACATGGCCACGCACGCTTATTTTCACTTTTGCTGCATTCGGTTTTTGCCCACAAAGACTGCCAGCAATGCTCAGCGCAAACCGCGCCTCTATGTTCGAAAAGCTTCGTAATTATTGTAAATCATTTATTTAAAATTGCGCGCAAGACGCAAACATTCGAGCTGATTCCTGGGCTTGCGCGGCAACCAGTGATAAGGCTGGAATACTCGATGTCAGACGTATAAATGCGGACGCGCTTCAAGGCTTGTGAGTTTATCGAGGACCGATGCTC
Organism: Rhipicephalus appendiculatus; assembly: GCA_030522465.1. NCBI lineage: Eukaryota > Metazoa > Arthropoda > Arachnida > Ixodida > Ixodidae > Rhipicephalus > Rhipicephalus appendiculatus. Next base: position 23,997 of record JALIZH010023982.1, on the reverse strand, counting down.
TGTGCGCCGATATCACTGTACAGCGAGCATTGCTTGCTGTAATTTGAGTTTCCGTTTCACTGCCACTAGTTCGGCCAAATAAAGAGGGCGGAAACCAGGGGGCGGAAACTCCTACACCTCCCATGGGACGCGCTCTCGCATGCTCAAACGCAGCTCCTTTCCCACTTCGCATGTAAGCGGAATGTGTTCGTGCCCTCTTTGAGGTCGGCTGGCCGCTTGGGCCACGCGGCCATTCGTAAAATTTCGTTAACAATTTTTTTTTTAAATTTTGTTCGTGTGCTCTGAAGCGGCGAAAAAGCAGACCAATTCCTCAGTGAGGCAAAACTCGATCGACACATATGAAATAAATTTTTATTGCATGTTCCGTATAAAAAGCAGAGACATACGCGTAATGTGCAAGTGTCAATCTATAAAAGCAGCTTTAATTCAAAACTGAAATATGGACATAGTGAGCAAACAGTGGACCCAGAATATCCGAACCACTGCAAAAATTATCAACAATCACGAGCAGGACACGTAGTATTTGACTCAGTCACGTTTGTTATGACCGCGCACATATTTTTCTTGCGGAATTTGACTACCAAATGAGACAGAAGTTCAAAACAGATAGGCTTGAAGCAATGAGAAGTCCTTCAAAAGAGAACGTCGCTAAAAACAATATTTCGGCAAGTTGACTTGTCTTCGTCGGCAGCAGCGTTGCCGTGACGAAGAAAAGTTCACTTGTCAAAACGTTGGCTCTAACGACATTTTCTGTAACGATTTCTAGAGGAATTCAGTGTTCATCACCTGTATTTCAGTGACAGTATTAGAAGTAAACAACCACAAAGTTTCAAACTGGCAACATAAATTTCATGATCAGGAAGAAGCCTAGAATTGCTTCACATCCTTTGAGCTACATACCAAAAGTAAATGATGAATAAACTATGTGGCCGAGCCAACACGCATTCAAGCCTTGCATTAAACATATTTTGCCGAGAGCAGGTAGGCGGTCGTCTTGGCCAATTAGCCTAGCGACACTGCGCTTACGTCAGTACAGTCAGGCTTGCAGAGAACTGCGTTTACTCATGTACTCATGCGAAATGACTGCCTGAAATAATGGGCGGAAATACTTGTGCTTCTCGGATTAACCTTCTCGGAATTGGAAATCGCCGGGTTAACACACCGCAGAGCCGCGAAAAATTTGGGGACCCTTAACCTTCGCCTTTAAGAGTTGAACGCGATAGCGACATCCTGTCCCGAGTGTCTACTTCAACCACATCATCGCTGTGATGGCAAAATTATCATCTTGTCCGTGACAGAAAAATTGAGAATCATGCAAATAAAATAAATAGTAAAAGTTCTGGGGTTCGAGTGAGGATCGAACCCAGGCCATCTGCGTGGCAAGGAGGTGTTCTACCACACAGCCACGCTTCTGCTTGGATTTTACATTGAAAAGAACTTCCTCTGCTTGGAAATAAAGTGAAATTAACTTTCATGCTTTAGAAACACATGCGTCCTGTATACAGGCGCCATAATACAACATGTAATATCGCAGTAATATTGCGTGGTACAAGTGTACATTGCAATCGGGTGTCACAACATGTGAATATCATAACGACAGCGTAGTTCAAAGCCGGTCACCCGTTACAAAAGGCACACACGCTACTGCGCGTATTCCCTTAAGACCACGTAGTGGGTGCATAGCAAGTTCGAAAACTTTTCCCGAGCATAATTGCTCGTGGCTTAAAGCATACTACCCATTACATAGCATGCACTAAGTGATTGAAGTATGCACTAGGGACAGGATATCGTTATCGCGTTCAAAACTTAAAGGCGAAGCTTAAGGGTCCCCCCAATGCTTTTACATGTTATATTGCGACGCCTGTATAAAGGGCGCTTGCGTTTGCGACGCATGAATGTTTTCTTCACTGCATTTATAAGCAGAGGAAGTTATTTTCACTTTATTTCCAAGAAGAGGCGTGGCTGTGTGGTAGAACACGTGCTTGCCACGCAGACGTCTTGGGTTCGATCCTCACTAGGAACCGGAAATTTTGATTATGTGTTTTATTTGCCTCTTTCTCGAGTTTTAGCTCAGAACCAACGATGCCGACGCTGCAATTTCTTCGAAACGAGCTCTTTAACGCTGTCGCGTTAAAATGGCAAGATTGTGTCGAGTGTATAGCGTGGCGGTCGAGCATAAAGAAGAAAGAAGGGACTGTAGCCCGTAGTTTCATGATGTGAGGTGTTGAGAATGTATAAATAATGAAAAACAGGACATCGTCCCAGTTTTTGTGGTCTGTTGAAACGTACATGGACAGCATGTTCTTCACAGTTATGTTCGCGTGTTCAGTGAGATAGTTCGTTTGAGGGTGATAGGGCGTAGAATGTCGAAAACTTGAAGCAGATCGACGAAGCATCGGTTCGACCACGTCTGCAGTGAACTGCCATTCCCGACCGTTAATGCCTTCAGGAGGTCCATTTCGGAGTATCAGAAATGGTAGCATGAAGAGGCACACGTCACATGCTGTAGCCGGCTCGCAGTACGTGTCAAATGATCGGCGCACAATATGATCCAACGATTTCTTTTGGAAGACCACCGAAAGAGATCCAGAAGGCGAATTCCAACTTGCTCAAATGGAGTTCTTGGAGACGGCAAATAGGTGTAGTCGACCAGGAGGTGTACTTGCACGGCACTTGCAATTTTTACATATGTTGCAGCTAGACACGCATTGTTGAGTCGTCTTATAAATCTTGGAAAACTAAAACATTGCTTGAAGGCGGTAGAGAGTCCTCGATGCTCACGAATAGTGGGATGTTTGACCGCCATGCATGGCTCTCAAAATGGCAACGCGGAGACTCTTCGACACTACCAGAACATATCACGAACCTGTGGTAGAATAGTTCTTGGGTAGTAGCCCGTTGCCTATGCAAAACGAGTGGCCGATCAATTTCTTCCGTTACAGAGAAGTTGCTGTAAAAAACTATCCTGTTGCTGCTCAGTCCTAAAGGTCTTCTTATCGGGAAAATCTGGTTCTAATAATGTGATATATCCGCCGAAGTTGTCCGCGTCAGAGCCCGTCGTAGGAAGCGGCAGCCGCGAAATGTAGTCTACATCAGCGTACCTGCGACCACTTTTGTATGAAACCGTAAAGTCGTACTCCTGTAGAAAAAGTGCCAAATGTGCTGGTCGATCAGATGGATGGCGCCGATTTACCAGCCAGCACAGAGAATGGTGGTTTCTAACGATGGTGAAGGGGCGGCCGTATAGGTACGACCGGATGCTTTATACACTATGACTTGCTTAGGGAAAGACTCGCATACACCACATTTTTTAGGTGCGAAGCTCCTTAGGATCTCAGGATGTCCGTTGACGCTGTCGTTGTCGTAGCTTCCCGTGGGACCGAAACACGTGTATTACACTCTTAGCAAACAACCGCTTAAAACGACGCATATAAGGCGCAAAGTAAATCAAATTTCCGACGCTTTTAAATGGCTCTCTAAGCGGCCTATTTATGCAGATTGATTTTCTATGCGGCCCCTAGCTATGCGGTACCTTCTTCATGCGGCCCCTGGCTAAGCGGCTCTTTTTTATGCGCCCTGGGTTTATGCGGCTCTTCCATATGCGGGGCCATCTCGTTGCCAGAAGGCCGTTTAAAAGTGACCGCTTAAAGGAACGCATACCGTCGACTTGGTTAAGCGGAATTTCAGGTCAAATTTGTCCGGCTTACATACGGCTTATTATGCGGCCAAAATATATGTGGTACTTTTCGCTAATATTTTGAGAAAAAAAAAGATTTGTTATATTTTTTCTCGATCGTGCATCTGCTTCCTTTCTTTTTCTTTTGTTGTTTTCAGCCGTTTACCTCATGAATATGCAACACACATCCCAAAAACACTGCGCAGAGTCATAAACCATATATTAACATACACACACTACACCACAGGGATTTGAACCCAGGCCAACCGCGTGATAAGGAGACACTGTAACCACTACACCACGGCACCACACGATCACGCGGCTTTATATATGCCCTTAATGTTATCATGGACGATTTGATTATCTGCTACAAGTTAAAGGGACTGTCTACCGCTCGCAAAAGTTTTCCTGATTGTGGCGAAAATGAGAAGATCGTTCATCACATCGGCAACAACGAGCATGCTTTTGTCCCATAAAAAAGGAATTATAATTTGGTTTGATATTGAAAGCCGACAAAGAATGACCGCTAGCGTCACGAAACAGCGATGTGGTTCAATCTACTGGCAGGACAAGAAATCATCGCGGGTAGACTCATTTTGCTTAAAAACAAACATCTATAATTTGAAATTATATTTTACGCACTTTAGGTAGCTTTAGGTTGCGCCAGAGAGTAATTTTTGCTTTTTTTTCTCACGCGTTTAAAGAGGCGCCCGGTGGCGCTGCCGGCGGAGTGCTCGCCTGCCTGCATGCATGCATACGGTGGAGAAACGCGAGCACTGAGCCCGCGCCGCTCATACGAACAAAAAAAGATGTCTTCGGCGAATAGCAGCGCGACTGACTTCAGGGAATTTTCGAACCATGCCCGCGAGTCCAACGTAATGTAGCAGCTTTGCGCGAGTCCTCATGCGTAAGGTGCACACGCGTTTTCACCGAGGTTCTACATTGAAGAAGATTTTGCAATCACGTTCCGCTTCACCAACCTCCATGCTGGCTCTCATACGCATATGCAACGCAGAACACTTAAACATAACCGAAAGACAAAGACAGCAGCGACCATCTGTTATTTTGTGAAGCACGCCTCATGTTCGTTTTTGTAGTGCGTTTGGCATGAGTGGAACCACTACAGTCCGTTTCACAGCGCCGGCGTACCAGTGTAGCTGGAACAGACCAACTTTTCCGCTCGACTACGGTTGTTTTTCAGGCAGACTAAATAATGCCGGAGAAACCATGGTAATAATAGTTTATCTGACAATGTACGTGCTTTAAACGACCAGTACGGTATTTGTTTTATTATTAAACAAAACTTGATGAAGTCTGGAACAACTGCATGCGGTTTCAGTTTTCGACTTTCAGCAGCACTACCATCGTCATCGTCTTCACCAACCAGTGTAGTGGGCGTTCATCACACCAATGGAGGGAGACCGAACGCAGATCGAAAAATTCTGTTTTAAAAATGTCTACACACTTTCCAGAGAAACCGCTGCAAGGTTGGACACTTGAGATGGTACGCTCTTTATTGCGATACAAAACAGAAAAGCGATTAAGGACGGTAGACCGTCCCTTTAACGCTATAATTCTGCATGTATGAGAGGCACGGTTCGCCTATATATGCGCGTGTATACATGTGCACGACCTTGAGCGAACAGCCCTCGCGGGCATCTCGCACGGAGACGGAGGTGAACCATGAACGACTCGTTTCCCAGTGCATTTCCATTTGCCGGCGTCATACAGCATGCAGGGAACGTGCCCTGATGTACAACCAGCCGCCAAAGAAAAGTTTTCTGCGATGTTTGACGAAGTACACGCAGGACCGGCAGAATCAAGCCAGCTGATCGGTGTTCCTATTTCATCTCCGCTCGGCGATGCACGTAGTACCTACCGTCTCCCACGTCCTTCGCGAGCATCACGTTGATGTCGGTGCGTTTATACGGTCAGTATTGTGTAGCATTTCATCTCAGGGAATTAGATTAAAACGCATATAATCGATATTATTCGCGCAACACATGCGTTTGACGCTGTACAGCACTTGCAGGGCGACGGGCCAGCTTTCAGATCGGGCGCGCTTATTTCACTCCGAGAGGTAAGGATAGACAAGAGAAACGTTGTTGTTGAGTCGAAAGTACAAAGAGCCTTCGCAGAAAAAGAATGCAGTCTCCCGAGAGCATGGCTGACCGCATCGACGAGCGATGCCGTGGAATTGTCATGCTAAGCAGGATGGCGCGTCGAAGGTTGCTCGTTCTCGTGTCCGCTCGTTGTTGACAGTTGAAAGCGATGCTCTCCTTAGCTTCACAAACGATTAAACGTGCGCATGACTGGCGCGGAAAAAGCGCGCGTTAATTCGATTGCATCACTCGGTCGAACACAGGCGTGCGCAGGGTTCCCCTTCAGGGGGGTCGAAGGTTCGTCGCAGAGCCCCCCCTCCCTATTATGTCAATGCATGGGGCTGACATTGCGCACCCCCTCCATGTTATGTCAATGTATGAGGCTGACTTTGCACTCCTCTCCCCCCCTCTTAGGTGACAATAGTAGGCGGCCACCCCCCTGCCCCCCCCCTTCCGTGTGCACGCCTATGGTCGAGCATATGTTTTCTGCCAAGCAGCTGATTAAAAGAAGCTAGCAATGCTTGAAATCGAATGAACTCATATTGTGATCCAGGGTTCAAGGATAAAATCGTGGCCTCTCTTTAAAACCAAAAGTGCCCTAGCATTATTCAGACGAATAATGTTAACAATTATACAATAATGCAAAGATTGAAACATTCTCATATTTAATGGGTGCTGTTAAATGTAAATAAGAATCGAAAATTAAATGTGTACTTGTTTCACACCTGCAAGGTTCGTGAAGCTTGAGCTCTACGACGCATCTAAGTTGATACCTTCCATAGCCTTACGTGCCCCCCTTGCTGAAATGCCAACTGTCATGTAAGATTACTCGCATTGCAATAGACACATTACTGAGCAGATTGAATAGAGAGGCCTCAAGTGTTTTCTAGAACCTTTCTACACAGAGCACGGCTTTCCCTCGCAAGGTTGGCAAGGCACAACTTCGCAAGCTTGTCAGGCACCGAGCCCACCGTCGACACTCTGCCAGCTTCCAATCTTGTCAAAACTCTAGAGCAACCAAACTATGCATATAAGGAACCATTGCAGGCCTCTTGTTTTGTAATGCTCTCCAAAAACTTTCAAATCTAATCTCCAAGCACTTCAGAGTGTGCAAGCTAGCACAGGCACTAAACGTTTGCCTCGGCCTTCTTCGGTGCACCTCAACAGCTGGAGCAGTTACACTGGCTCGTTGACCATCCTTTTACAACATACATCTCAACCAACATGCTGACGGAACATATTCGCCACATTTCATAAATGAAATCAAGCAGTCTCATCTGCATGCCAGACTAACGACCACAGGCATCCTTCTCCAAAGTAGTCGAAACTCATCATGCCTTAACGCCATTGGGCTTCATACCCTCGGCAAGTTCACCATCAGTCTTGTTATGCTTACGTCAACTCGAAATGCACCTTTCCGTCCCAGGAATAAGGAAGATTGACCTTTCTAGCAAGCAGCTCTAAACTGCCGGTATACCTTTTCTGTTTACCGAATTATTGTCCACACGAATGGCTCTTTGACTCGTAGCAGCTTCACTGGCACAGTGGTCATACCATAGCAACACGTTAACCTCAGATATTACTTTCCCACATTACAATTTTGACCAGTTCAGAGCTTTTTGCCCTTTGAGGTGACATCAAAAAAACTTTAGTCAAGAACCGGCTAATTGATTGGCTGTGGTCGATGAATGAAAAGTGGCTTGCACTGTCTGTGGTCAGCTCTTCGTCACGGATTGTACAAATAAATTGCGTCTGACACAAGAAACGCACCACTATATGACAGAAAAACAACACGACGTCTTGTTTCAGTGGCCGCTAAGTAATTGCGGTATCTTTGGCAACTACCTTGCCAATAAAGCTGCCAGGAAAGTACGTGAAGAAAAAAACTTGTTTGAATTAATGCAGCCGAAAGCCTATGCAAGGTAGCACACAGAAAGACGTTGCAGAAGTGGCACACCCTTCAGCTCACTTTCCGCTGCATTAATTCGACCCACTGCTGTAACTGCAGCTGCTACCTAGTCTTTACAGGGGTGAAGAAACGTTGCTATGTTATCTATGCCCTTGTGTAGCATTCACCAGGGCATATTCATTCAAGCTTAATATGGCCGATACCACATAATACAAGGACTGCTCTGTGGAGGAGGCTATCGAGCATCTCCTTTGTTAGTGCCCAACTTTGAAAGATGAGTGGCTTGAACTAGGTACATGCAACTTTAGCTCACCTCAACGGAAATGCCTATATGGTTGACAAGATGCTTGAAACATGGGACAGTGCATCGAAGTTGCTATAAGCAACAAAATTGATGCTGAAATTTTTCAAGGCTATGAGACTGATTGACTGCCCGAAACGTAAAGCACAAAACTGTTGCTATGTCGGCACCTACAACCATAGGTCGGCAAACTCACTCACGAGTCGACTCACTCACACTCACTGAGACTCAGATTGGGCCTTGAGCCCGAGTGTAAGTGAGTCCGGGTGAGTAATATTTTGGTGAGTGTGAGTCCGAGTGAGTCCGGTTGAGGAAAATTTTCGTGAGTCTGAGTCCGAGTGAGTCCGGTTGATGTAAATATTGGTGAGTCTGAGTTCGAGTGAGCCCTAAGCGCGAAATATATTTCGTGAGTGAGTCTGAGTGAGGTCCACCATCAATTGCCGACCTATGGTCCTATCTACTCATCTTCAGCTTTACTATCATCTGCGAAAAATAAAACAGCACGAAAGACGGGACGAAAGACACAGTACGACAGGATCAGCACTGGTCCTGTCGTACTGTGTCTTTCGTCCCGTCTTTCGTGCTGTTTTATTTTTCGCAAATGTCGCACCAACTTGCCCAGACAAAAGCATTACTATCATCGTTATATCCGCTTGATTTTCTACTCACATTTTCAAAGATATTTCAACAATGTGCTACCTGATATCTTTTTATCCGACGCGTGAGTTAGGAGACGGGGGGGCGCGATGACCTGCACCCACAAACTCTTTCAGGGGAAGTTCTTGATAAAGATATTTTGTGCGACACGAGTATTTCATACAATTGACCTTACTGGGTTGAAACCACTGATAACTCGTATTAGAAGGTACAAGATATAAAGGCGTATCGTAGAGCACGGATTACGTAAGGTATTGGGGTTAAACAGCATCGACACCAAGATTGAAAAGGCTCATTTTACGCTAACGAACTCATGAGTCGACTCACTGAGACTCAGGTGAAGCCGTGAGTCTGAATGAGTCCGGCTGAGTAATACCTCCATGAGTTTGAGTTCGAGTGAGTCTGGTCGAGTAAAAGTACAGTGAGCTGTGCGCTGTGCGAGCACGCAAAGCCGTGCTCGCACAGCGCAAATCTGGATACCCGGAGTACGTCGTCGCATACGTGAGCCGCACCCTCACTAAAGCAGAGAAAAATAACTCTGTCACGGAGAAGGAATGTTTGGCCATAATTTGGGCTCTCGGCAAATTTAGGCCTTGCCTATATGGCCGCCCCTTCGACGTAGTCACAGACCACCATGCGCTTTGTTGGCTATCCACGTTGAAGGACCCCTCCGGTCGGTTAGCTCGCTGGGCTTTGCGGTTGCAAGATTTCGACATGCGCGTCGTCTACAGGTCTGGACCGCCGCCACACCGATGCCGATGCCCTATCACGCTCGCCTTTGTCATTCGAAAGCACGGCCTGCCTATCTGCCGTGGACGAAGTGCTTTCGTTCCCAGCTGGCTGTGACATGGCGTCTGAGCAACGCAAAGATGCCTGGATTAGCGATCTCCTCCGTTTCCTTTCCAACCCGTCGGCTTTTCCTTCAGCTTCTCTAGCATTGCGTCGTCAAGCGGCTCATTTTGAGATCCGCGATGGCCTCCTCTATCGCAGGAACTACATGTCTGACGGCCGCAAGTGGCTGCTGGTCATACCTCGACATCTCCACGCTAAGATATGTTCAGCCTTTCACGATGACCCACAGTGTGCTCATGCGGGTGTCTTCAAAACATACACCCGACTTTCCTCAAGGTTTTATTGGCGAGGCATGTACACCTTTGTGCGCAAATACATTCGGTCATGCCCACAATGCCAACGACGCAAAGCTCCTCCCCAGCAGGCCTCTGATCCTATTCAGCCAATCCCGTACCCGGCCAGGCCCTTCGACCGCATAGGCATTCACCTGTGTGGAGCCCTTCCATTCACGGCTTGTGGAAACCGCTGGGTAGTTGACGCCGTGGACCAACTGACGCGATACACAGAAACAGCCGCTCTACCTGCTGCCACGACTCGCGGCGTAGCATCTTTCCTCTTGCGGAACTTCGTTCTCCGCCACGGCGCACCACGTGATCTTCTGAGCGATAGAGGACGTGTGTTCCTTTCCGAAGTCGTCAACGCACTCCTTGCCGAATGTCGCATCGTTCATCGCACAACTACCGCCTACCATCCCCAAAGTAATGGTTTGACGGAGAGATTCAATCGAACCCTTGGCGACATGATCTTTAAGTACGTTGCCTCCGATCACTCTGATTGGGACCTAATTTTGCCCTTCGTGACGTACGCCTACAACACGGCTCCACAGGCGACTACAGGCTTTTCGTCATTCTTTCTCTCATATGGCCGAGAACCTTCGACCACACTCGACACCATTCTGCCGTACCGACCCGATTCATCTGAACATACGCCCATTTCTGAAGTTACCCGCCGCGCCGAGGAGTGCCGACAGCTCGCCCGTTCGTTCACGACCATAGACCAATGGAAACAAAAATCTAGTCGTGACAATGACCACCCGTCCAATGATCCTCACTTTCCTCCGGATTCCCTTGTGTGGCTTTGGGTTTCAGCTGTCCCTACTGGCCTCTCATCCAAGCTCGCTTCGAAATATCAAGAACCCTACCGTGTTGTTCAGCAGACGTCACCTGTAAACTATGTCGTCGAACAGGTTACACCGCCCACTGATCACCGCTTTCATGGTCGTGAAACCGTCCACGTACAGCGTCTGAAGGCCTACTACGATCCGCTTGTACTGTGCTCTCCATGAGTCGCCAGGATGGCTCCTTTTCCGATGGGGGATGATTGCAGTGAAGAGGAATGCCCAACGCTGCCGCCGCATCGCCAGCTTTGCACGAGGTACGAGCGGGAGCTGCCTAGCCTGTGGTTGCTGCAACGCTGCCTGCGCCTGACCAGCTCTCGATATTGTTCGGACGAAACTACCGCTTCCGCCCTAGTATTTTCATTATAACGCAGTCATTAAATGACCCACGCCCATTCGCCGTCAACGGGCAAATAAAACAGTGAATATGGCAGGACATTGGTGCATATTTCCAGTCTACCGATAAAAGAAGGGAGGCACTTGCTCGGGATTTACGGTGTGCCAAACCTAAATAGACTGTTTACCCACACGGAACGCCCTGCAATAAGAGCTGGAAAAAATTGGCTTGACAGATGTGCACAATGTTCCATACACCCTGCATGCTCTTGGAGTGTCGATTGTCAACAAAAACTGGCAGTGGATCAAGGGCTTGTTTCTTTATTAGACAACCCAATGAAAGCATTAGGCACTGAAGCCAAGGAAGGCAAAGCGGCCATTCTTTGTAGGCTCTCAACTATATAGGGTAGCAGTTATGACATAAATGAAAAGGAACTAAAGTGAACAAAAAAGCAACATTGCTGCTAGTAGGGACTGAACCTGCAATCTTCAGGTAGCACATCGGACGCTCTACCAATAGGGCTATGGTGGCAGCCGCTTTCTTCTCCACTTTATTCGGTATTTCTATGTGTAATCCTAGAACTCGCTTGAAATTACGACGGTGAGCGTGGAACTCTTTTTTGTCAGCTGGCGTCATGTACTTCAGATACCACAGCTACTAGTGCTTAATTTCAACTAAGGTTCAACCATACAAATCATTGCATCCTGTGCACAAGAAGAGATGTTTACCAAATTCTACTTTCCTGTGGAAGGCATAATATTATGTAGGCCGGACGACGATGCCTGAACGTGCGTCTGCTCGAGCACAACAATAGTCAGGAATACTGCCATAGGTAGACAACTCGCTTCCCATTCTAAAGAACGTCATGCAAAACCACAGCGTCATTCTCTTTTCAATCTGACAAGATAAAATAAGACTGTAGAAGCATCCGAGATAGCCAGAGCAGGAAAGGAATGTGTCAGCATGCCATGTGTTGTTTTTTTTTTCTCTAAGAGCTTGATAGTTTGGCTTAGATGACACGTGCACATTTACCTTCTTTCTTTCTGGGACTTGTTTCCTCATGCACTTTCGGATGCGTGTTTATATATGCTCAGGATCTGCAATAAAACCTTGGTCAAAAGTAAGCGCTAGTGCTGTCTTCGTCTTGTATCGTGTTCGTTTATTGTGCTATGGTATCTGAGGTACGATGAACTACCAACACGCCCAAACTTCCTCCCTTCTAAGGTGTCATGCAGCACGTGATCTTTTTTAAAATCTGGCAGCTGACCAATAAAGCTTCATTTTTATCACGCCCAGAAAAAAATTATTTGTGCCATCTGCATACATGACCAGTGAGGGAGTGCAAGGAAAGTTGACTATATCATTAATATGCAGGAGAAAGAGCAGCGGCCCCAAAATTTAGCCCCGCGGAACGCGTGTGCGTATATCCATGTAGCTAGAAGAAACACCATTCACACAGGATATTGTACTCTTGATGTTAGTTAGCTCCTAATCAAGTTTAAAGGGGTGCCTCTTATTCTATGGTATGGCAATTTAAGCAAGATAACTTTATGATTAACAGAACCAAATGGCCTTTTAGGTCTAGAAACAATCCCACTGTGAAATGTTTATTTTCTGTGTTTATTATTTTATCCTTCGCGCGATGCAAGTCCCTTTCTGTTGATTTTCCCTGTTGAAATCCACACTGCTGTGTTGATATTGCATTTATTTTCTCAAGGCAACTAACTAAGCACGACTTGATAACATTTTCAGCAACTTTGCTGAAGACAGATAAAACAGAGATGGGATGATAATTCGTAAACGAATTTGGATCACCTCCTTTGTGTATAACAGACACTCTTGCTATTTTCAGCTTATCGGGAAAAATTCTCATCGTTAGCATTTCGTTGCAAATATGTGAAAGTGTCGGTGCTACTATGTCTGAGAGGTACTTAATTCCCTGCGATTTAATACGGTCAATACCAGCCGCGCAGTTGTTACGTAACTTCAAAATTAACTGTGCTTTTTCATTAGATGATGTAGGTGAAAAAAGATTGTCTTGACTGATTTATCTTTCAAATATAACGATACATCGCCCGCATCAACGCTTGCACCCCTGTCCGCCTCGGTGCAACAGTGGCTACGGTGCTCGGCTGCTGACCCGAAGGTCGCGGGTTCGATCCCGGCCGCGGCGGTCGCATTTCGATGGAGGCGAAATGGTAGAGGCCCGTGTACTGTGCGATGTCAGTGCACGTTAAAGAACACCAGATGGTCGAAATTTCCGGAGTCATTCACTACGGCGTCTCTCATAATCATATCGTGGTTTTGGGACCTGAAACCCCAGATATTCTTATTATTATTATAACGCTTGCACCCCTTCACTAAGGAGTGAAAATGTTCATTAAATTTATTTCATAACCAAACACCAGAATATATCCTACCTCCATCTTCTAGTTGATGCCGAGATAGCGTGTTTGTTTTGCACATGAGGATATTATACACTTTCCATATTTCTTCCGGGGTAAGTCTCTTAAAGAATACTTTGACAGAGTACCCCCCCCTTTCGCCTTTTTATTACAAGATGATAGTTTTGAAGCGGTACGAGCCTTTGGATAGAAGATGGAGCGCGAGAGCCGGTGCAGGAAGGAAAAGGGAGATGAAGTTAAAAAGAAAGCAGATTAAGATGGACGCCAGTTCCATACTGGAACCTTTAATGATGTTCCGTTCTTTCAAGTAGGAACACTACATGATTTTGGCGCAGCCGACATTCGAAACCAACATGTGGGTGACGTTCTTCCTTGACGAGACCTCCGCGGAGAAGATAATGTTTTCGATGTACAAAGTTCAAGATGAGACAGTGGTAGACTTACCTCGTGAGCTCAGCTCGGAAGAACTCGTGAACCTGGTTGTGGAAAAGGCAGCCGTGGACATTACTGAACTACAACGGAAAGGTGCTGTGAAAGTGAACTTGCGTGTGGCGACCTTCAAATGCCTAGTTCTTGAGCCAGTGCGTCGAAAAGACACAGGATCACGGTCTTCGATGGAAGAGGTGAGCCTCGTTTTGAAAGCTCTTCAGCTGCAACAGGAACAGATTGTTCAACAGAACCAGATAGTGACATCACTTATAACCTCTCTAAATGCTGTGAAACCGGTGACTGAATTCATGGAACCTGATGCCTTAGACGGTGTGTTTTCAAGTCCAGAAACTTGGCTTGAGTTCTACGAATACGCCGCTGGAAAAAACAAGTGGTTCTCTGATGAGGATAAAATTACCAACATACGCGTTTACTATAGAGGTGTTGCACACACGTGGTATGAAATGCCCATTATGAAAGACAGGGACAACACTTGGAGCCAGTAGAAGGCAAAATTTTTGACTGCATTCCGAAGCAATCCAGTACAAAGTTGGAACACAGCGCTTAACCCCTTAAGTGCATTATTTTTTTGACAATTTCCGGACCAAAAGTGCCTATTTTTTATTGCTGATTTCGAATCTGATTGTACTAAAAAGCACATAGTCGATGTTGAAAAAATATTTGTACCACATACTTAGTCAAACCGACACAATAAAATTTATTTCGGAACAATGCATAGAAAACCAACTACCAGCGGCTAATAAATATAAAAATCTTATAAAAAAAACTGCTGCAGGCACGACTTCTTTCTTCCCTTGTGTAGACTAAACACCCTTGGGCTATTTCACTCGGGAAGCTTCGGGACTGTGTGGAAAATTTCTAAACACGGAATAACGCAAAGCGGCTTCACTGGCGAGCACTCGCGATGTTTGCTTCCGAGCTGTCTTCATCATCACCGGATGAGCTGCTCAATTCCCCGTCATCGCTGTCTTCACTTCCGGACACAAGATAAACATCTGTATCCGAATCATCATCGCTCGAAGAAGATGACTGTAGCGTCATCATCATCGCCCTTCATCATCATCATCATTTACTAGCCACCGCGCCGCGCGTCTCGCGCAGCTCATGCGATAGCTCGAGGCGCGAGTCAGAGAACGACTTCACGCGCCTGGCTGTTCGCACGCAGGCAGCCGCCGCCGCTTGACCTTCCGAATAAAGTGGCGAGAGTTCGGCACGGCCACGTCGGCCGCCTTCAAGACGTCTTTTCACGTCTCTCGTCTCCATCTCTCGCTACAATGACAAAGATGAAAAACTTATTATTGCGATAGCAATTATATGGACACTTTCGGCTGGTTTTCGCCGTCGGCGTCGCCGTCATGTCCCGTATATGTATATGTATCTATAAAAACCTCAAAGAAAAATAATTCAGAAAAATGTTTCCGACGCGCGGCATCGAACCAGGGACCTCTCGGTCTGCAGCGCGCGGCGCTACCCATTCAGACACGAAGGCGAACGTCCTCCAACGCTCAAACGGCGAGCTATTTATATACAGCGAGTTTTTAGCATGTTTTCAGCATTACCAGCGAGATGGCGCATAGGCCGCGCTCGGAGGGGCTTAGCTGGGCGCCCCGTTCGTCGCAACGCGCTCTCAGGCGCTCCTACTCTACGGCTTGCACTTTGCGCGAAGGGGGGGGCGGGGAGGGTAGATGCCCGTGCGCGCGCGCTTATCTCGCGGTGGCGGAGAAGGGGGGCTTTCGGCGGAACGATAGCGTTGTAGTTACCGGGCGCGCGAAGGTCACATCACTCGCTGCAGTCCCTCGTTTGCGAAAAGAGCACGCTTTACAAACACAGCGAAGTAAAAACTGTGACACTTGCTAGTTCGCGCTCGTCTGTACCTGTGAATACGTTTCGTGCGTCGTTTTCGTTTGAGCAGCGCGTTAAGTGTCGAGCTGTGAATGATTTTAGTTCGCTCTGGTCCTGTGCGTGTTGTTTTCGTGCGTCATGTGTGCGTGAGCAGCGCGCTGCACGTTTCGGCCTGCTTGCCATTCGTCGCTTGACATTCCAATTTGTTGCTATCGCATTCATTGCTTCGCCTTGTGGCGGAACTGTGACTTTTTTTCGCGTTGACGCGCCAGCTATGCATGGGTCGCCGCTCCAGCACGCCATCTTTTCATACAAAAAGCGCGCTCCTGCCGCAGAACAAAACTAAATCATCGAGTAAATACTGCCATCTGGCGGATTACACGCAATTTAAGCCGTAGACGAGCGCTTCTCGTCCTGAACGCTACAGGGGAGTACGCTTTATTATGAATAAATATTTGAGTAGCAAGGTTATTCTTGTGGGCGACTTTAATTTGCCTGGTATAGACTGGGTGCGCCTTGACTCTGGGCTCCATCACAGTCGGGATGTTAACATACTTTTTGATATCATGTTAACCCATGATCTCGTGCAAGCTGTTCTTGAGCCTACACGTGTGCAAGGTTCTTCGTCCTCAGTTTTGGACCTGGTATTCTTTGCTCGCAAATTTGTTGAATTCACGGTGGTGGTCGAGCATGGGCTATCGGATCACTATCTTGTCTATATTTCCTTGCTACTTGCTTCCTGTATAAAAACCGAAAAATCATCTGCCCATTTTGTCAAAGATTATTCTCGCGCAAACGACGCATGTGTGATTCATTACATAGAAAACTGCTTAACTGATTTTGACGAGAATAATGTGAACATACTTTGGACTCGCTTCAAAGATATGTGTCATTTTTGTCTAGACAAATTCATACCAAATAAGAAAAAAACGAGTACACAAGCAAACACCATGGATCAATCGTAACATTATTCATATGAAGCGCAAAATTAAGCGATTGAAGAAGGCACATGCGCAGTCATACTTGATATCCGAATTGCAAGGCGAGCTTGCACTTGCGGTGCGTAGTTCGAAGGACTATTACTTTACCTCGTCTCTGCCCAACTTCATTAAAAATGATCCAAGTAAGTTTTGGAATTACATTGCCGAGAAGAAAAAACCAATATCACAAATGACAGTGAATGGACAGATGGTTACTGAGAAGCTAGAACTTGCCAATCATTTTAATACGTTTTTTCACAGTGTTTTTTCTAATTCTAGTGTTTGTTCACACAACTGTACACTGCCGCAACTTTCTGATGTAAATTTTATATCGGAGCCGGGTGTTCTTACTATGCTGCTAAACCTCAAACCCAAATGTTCCAGTGGACCTGACAATATCCCTAATTTGTTTCTTCGTAGATATGCGGTATCTTTATCAAAGTTTCTTGTTATAATATTTCGTAAGTCATTGTTGTTGTCAGAATTACCGAGTGACTGGAGGACAGCCCGCATTGCACCAATTCATAAGAAGGGAGACCGTCTTCTCGTAGAAAACTACCGTCCTATTTCTTTAACGTCATCATGCTGCAAACTTATTGAACATATTATCGCAAACAGCATAACTGCATATTTAGATAAGCATTCTGTTTTAACTAATTGTCAGCATGGGTTTAGGAGGGGGCATTCCACTGTCACACAGCTGATCACTGTTGTTCATTCCTTTGCGTCAACTCTTGATAAAAACGGACAAATCGACATAATTTTTCTAGACTTCCGAAACGCCTTCGATACTGTCCCTCACGATAAATTAATTCTGAAACTTGAAAATGCAGGAATTCCAGGATTGTTTATTTCTTGGGTTGCTGCATATTTGTCAAACCGGAATCAGTTCGTAGATATCAATGGTGAAAAATCGGGCTCCCTTCCAGTCACATCGGGTGTGCCGCAGGGCAGTGTCCTCGGCCCTCTTCTCTTTATTATATATATTAACGACATTGTTAACATGGTCGAAGGTGGTGTCCAGATTCGATTGTTCGCTGATGATTGCGTGCTTTTTAAAGATATTAATTCTGTCAATGACCAAATTAGTTTATGTAGTAGTTTAAATAATATTCTTGAATGGTGCATGTACTGGGTAATGACACTAAACACAGACAAAAGCGTACTAATGCGAATGACACACAAGAAATCACCCTTGCTTTATACATATAAATTAGGTTCATCCCCCCCTGCATGAAGTAACCCAATATAAGTATTTGGGAGTTACCTTTAACAACACGTTAACATGGAATGACCACATAAGTAATACTTGCACCTCAGCCTTCAGAAAATTATGTCTCCTGAGGCACAAACTTAAAAAAGCACCTTCCGATGTAAAACTGCTATGTTATAACACCTTAATCAGAACTAAACTAGAATATGCATGTATCGTTTGGGATCCGTATACTAAAACTAATATCAATAACCTCGAGAGAGTGCAGCGAAAGGCAGTTAGATTTATATTTAACAAATTCTCAAGACTGGATTCACCCACAGAACTTATGAAAGCTAACCATATTGAACTACTCGAGGTGAGAAGACAGAAGCAGAGACTGGAATGTCTTAAACTACTTTACACGAACAATTCACCACTAGACTCATCTCTCTATCTATCGCCCCTATTAACCCGAACCACGCGTTACCGTAGACAAAATGCACTAACACCTTACTTCGCGAGAACAAACACATTTAAGAATACTTTTTTTCCCTCGCACAATAACAGAGTGGAATTGCATAATCGAATCGACACCTTAATGCTGATTATTATTGATCTGTTTTATAGCGTTTCGTCAAACATATTGATTATTTCTGTATTATTGTTTTTGTTTTGTTTTAATTTCCTTTCAATTCTTCTGATTTTTTTTTGTTTGTTCACTGTTTTACCATTTTTCTCACTGCTGTAACATGCTCACTGTTGTACCATTTTATTGCCCTCCCTGCTTGGACTACGTGTCCGCAGTATTTGATAAATAAAATAAAATAAAATATTCAAAACCTTGAGATACATAAAATATGTATCTCAAGGTTTTGCGTGCGTCCGTACTGCTCAAGGTCTTTAACCTGATTTCTTAGACTTGATTGTTCCTGCTCATCAGTTAAGCCTTCGACACGAGCAGTGGCGTAAATCATGGGGGGGGGGTCAGGGGGGTCCTGACCCCCCCTGGGTTCAGGCTGGGAGGGACACCCCATGCAAGTGTCCCCCCCTCGAGATTTATCTTCCAAATGTCATGATTGACTTTCTTGACAGTCAAGGACAACGCACCCTCCGTAAAACCAACTCTGATATCTGAAACACTTTCATTGAACAGAAACTCAGTACTTCTAGCCAGTACGCACGATGGGGAATACCTTTATGCGCTAGCACAAAAAGTGGTACAATTTTTATTGCATAATTTAACCCGAATGACGCAGCTGCAAAAATGCTAGCGCCTGCCCATGAGTTGAAAGAAACTAACTTCACCATACTATGTCGCTCACTATTGAATAGTGAGTGCTAATTTTTCTGACCAGGCGCCGATGCTGATCCTTGTTTATTATAATTATTATTATTATTATTATTATTATTATTATTATTATTATTATTATTATTATTATTATCATCACCTCCATCACCTCCAACGGCAAAGTCTTCCGTGAACTCTGACACGCCCGCGACCTCGGATACGACTCGTAACGCCGAAACGCTTCCACCTTTTACGCCACCACCAGGTTTTCAGCGTGATTTGAAGCTATGCGTTGTGGATCGTACGGAAACCTCTTCGGCCAATGTCACAGTGAGTGCAAGAAAAGAAACAAAAAGAAAAACACATGTATCTACTGGAGCCATGGACTCGTCCACTTTGTTAGTGGCTCAAATCCCCCCAACGACCCCAGCGGCAGTGGGCCATATTTGTGTCCAAGTTGAGCCCTGACACTACATCTGCTGACCTCAAGAAACACATTGAGTATGTTGACCTTTCTGCCATTTCCTGCCGGCGGCTCAAAACAAAATATCCGTATTACTCCTCGTTCTGCGTTACAGTTGACGAAGATACATCGAAACGTCTGAATGACCCGTCAATGTGGCCGTGCGGTTGCATTTTCAAACCATTCCGTGGGATTCTCCACGAAGACATGCTCCATCCCTCAGAGTGCGTACCCGTAAGCAACGGTGCCGTGTAATTTGGATATATATTATCAGAACGCTCGTGGTCTTCGCACTAAGACGCGCGAATTCTTTGCTAATGTTGTTTCGTCTTCTTTTGACCTTATTGCGATTTCTGAAACGTGGCTGTGCAATGAAATTCCTTCCTGTGAACTATCTCCCGTCGAACTACACCACCTTCCGCAGTGATCGGAACTTCTGTGCAACTAAACAAAAAGGTGGTGGTGTATTGATGGCTATAGACAGTTCTCTAAGATCTGTTAGACGCAGGGACATAGAAATAATTCCTGAATCAATCTGGATCGAAATTAGTCTTGAGCACTGTGAAAAGTTGTTGATTGGTTGTTTCTATGTATCGCCTAGCGTTTCACCAATTGCTTTTAATCAGATCATCTCTTCTATTGAAAATGTGGTAATTTCACATAAGAAGCACAAAATTCTTGTACTTGGCGATTTTAACACACCTGGAATTGACTGGACCACACTTAATTTTTCTCATTATCATCATTTCTTAAAGAACAAATGCAGCGTATTGTTAGATTTTCTCGCTTTTAATTCCCTACAGCAGCACAATAGTATTCCCAATTCCTATGGTAACGTCTTAGATCTGTGTATTTCTAATAATCAACCTATCGAAGTATCACTCTCTTACATCTCTCTTGTTCGTCCCGACAAATTTCACCCACCACTCAAACTAACACTCTGTATTTCACCAGAAAAACCAAGCTTTCCCAGAAAAATCGACAAAACGCCCAGATTTGCCTTTAAGCGAGGTGACTACGTTGGCTTGTACTATGACTTGTCCACCACAGATTGGTCACTGGTAACCGACAAGCCCAATGTTGATAATCAAGTCGATCAGTTTACGGAACTTATCTTGACCAGCATGCGCAAGTTCATTCCCCAGTATACACCTAATCATTGCAAATATCCCTCCTGGTTCTCATCAGAACTTATAAGTGCACTGAAACATAAAGATCGTGCACACAGGAAGTATAAACGTTCTCCATCAACTCATTTGAAGGAAGAATTCTGTCGTTTTCGTACTCTTTGTAAACGCCTTTATCAACGGGATCACATTCTATATATTTCATTTTTAGAAAAAAGCGCGTCTGACAGACCGGCTGAATTTTGGAAGTATGTGCGCAAACGGTCGAGCAAAAGTGGCGAGTCCTTCAGGATACTGGACCCAAATGGAGTAGAAGTTCAAGCCGTTGCTGACTGTTTTGCCATGCATTTTTCATCTGTTTATAAGTCTCCAACCTCTGTAGCTAGTAACGGTCGACAGGTTAAGGCAGTTGGCACAGCTGATGCTGTGTCACTAGATGAAGACTCCATTTCAGAATGCGTTAAGCGCTTGAAACCATCCTTTTCAGCTGGCCCAGATGGCATCCCCTCTGCCATACTAAAAGCCTATGGCAGTATACTTGTACCTGTATTGACTACCATATTTAATAAGTGTCTGCATGCTTCAACTTTTCCTAGCATGTGGAAAACTGCTCGTGTTTTCCCAGTGTTTAAGTCTGGCTGTAAAAGTGACGTCTCGAACTACCGCCCTATTTCCCTTCTTTGTGCCGCATCAAAAATATTTGAGCTTGCTCTTCACAAAATATTGTCTTTTGATGTAAAAAATTCATTGATTGTGAATCAGCATGGGTTTCTCGCTGGCCGCTCAACTGTCACTAATCTTGCCAGTTTCATGATGCAAGTCTCCACGCCTATTTCGCAGAGAGGACAGGTTGACGCTATTTACTGTGACCTTAGCAAAGCTTTTGATGTTGTCAGCCATTCGCTGCTTGTGGATAAACTTGCACACTTTGATGTTGATTCTTCAATTGTGAATCTCCTCCATAGCTATCTTCTTGATAGATCATGTTATGTTGCCGTCAATGGCCAAACGTCCTCTTTGTATAAAGCTACTAGTGGGGTTCCTCAAGGGTCGGTACTGGGCCCACTCCTCTTTTTAATTTATGTTAATGATGTTTCTTCTGTCATTCGGAATTCTTCTTTCCTTTTGTATGCCGATGACATAAAGATATTTAAGGAAATTCATTCAGTTATCGATTGTCGCTTGCTGCAATCTGATTTGTGTTCTTTTTCTGAATGGTGCAGGAGCAATAACCTCTCCCTTAATATTTCAAAAACCAAGGTAATGAGTTTCACTCGAAAAACATCTAGTGTGCCATTTTTATATTCTGTCAATTCTGTGTCGTTCTGTAAGGTATGTGAGATCAATGATCTAGGTGTTCTTTTTGATAGCACCTTACACTTTTCTGCTCACGCTAAGCGTGTTGCTTTGCGGGGTCTTCGCACCCTAGGCTGTGTTTGCAGAATGTCTAGAGAATTCCGTTCTCCTGTGCCCTTCCGAAAATTGTACACTGCGCTATGTCTTCCTCAACTTGAGTATGCATCTGTGATCTGGAATGGCATTCCTAATTCCAGCAGCAACGCCATTGAGCGAGTCCAGAAAAAATTTCTAAGCATTTACAACCATCGTTTCGCTAGAAATGACTCTGGATCTCGTTCTAACGCTGCTGGATTATTATCATTGCCATCACTTTGCTGCCGACGAAATCGCGCTGATCTGTTGTTTCTTTACAAGCTTGTGCATGGTATCATATCCTGCCCTGTACTGCTCAACTGTCTTAATTTCCGAATTCCACGTAAGCTCACCAGAGAGAATAGACCTTTTCATGTAACCGCCTGCCTCTGTGAACATTCGACCATTGGCAGGATACAACGTCTTTACAATGCTTACTTTTTTGGAGCTCGATGTTTTTCACAGCTCCCAGTCGTTGTTCTGCTCCGAGCTTTGCACTGTACTTACATAGCCTCGTACACCGCTGACATTTTTTTTTCTGCCTGCGCATAGTTGTATATGTGCAATTTTATAACGTTTTTTATCCCTGATATTTTATTATGAATGCTTGCCTTTTTTTTTTTTTTGCTGTGCGCCAGTACAAAGACCTCACGGTTGTTCCTGGGCACATTAAATAAACGTTTGATTGATTGATTATTATTATTATTATTATTATTATTATATGCGAATGCATAATTTTAATTTTATGTGATTAAAAAGAAAGCGTGCGTATATATATATATATATATATATATATATATATATATATATATATATATATATATATATATATATATATAAAAGCAAAAATGACCGCCATTGCAAGATGTGTGTACCCCCCTTGTGGTCTTTATGGATTTACGCCACTGGACACGAGCCATACGTACTTTGACTTCAGTGATGTTTCAGTCCTGTGCGGTCAAGCGGGTCATCACTTGATGGTAGTGGTCACACATGTGTTCAACTGACTTTTGAAGTACTGCAACTATGCCTTTAAGCCTAAACAAGGAATAAATTTTTCCTATAAGTGGCAGAAGGGCGTTCAGTTGGGTCTGTATTTTCACTACATGATATTTCAGGGTACAATTTTTTCTTTAAAACCTGATCTGGCGTATTTGTGCCACCTCGGAGTGAGTTATTTCCGCAAGTCTTACACAGCCACTGTCTCATGGTCCCATCAGTTTTTTCACATCTCTACCTGTCACACCCGAACAGCTTCCTAAATGGTAATCATATTCACAACTAGTACAAGTAATTGGAGGGAAACAGCGCGAAAGACGAAAGACCAGGCAGAGAAAGACGTACAACAGCGCTATTGTGTGTCTCTTTTTCTGCCTGCTATTTGGTTCCAATATGTCGTACCAACACGCCCAAGAAATCACTTTAGTACAAGTAACATACTGGCTGTCAGAAATTTTCTCATGGCAAGTAAGACAGGCCTCTTTTTCATTTGACATGATTCATAAGTAACGCAGGAACTATAAATCATAAAAAACTAAAAAAAAGTACAATGACAATGGCAGCAGCAGCGAACCAGAATTCAGCCAAAAGACAAAAAGTAACACCAACCAACCTTCGTAAGCCAGAATGGCTGTTTAGAAGTACGTCGGAAAAGCTTCAGGTTCCGCTGCTGCCTCTGCCTTGTGAAAATGAACGGGTTTTTCCGAGGTCAGAAGCGAAGAAAGCATGAAACAGCGTTGTCGTCGATGTCTTCAGCCAATCACCCTCGGCCAAGTTTGACAGGTCCGGTACTGATGCAACGCGCAGAGATATCACTTGTGTTTGACCGAAATCTTGAAGTACGAGGCGTTACAGCAGCAGATCCG